>JAHWFP010133142.1:269793-343131 GCA_023313725.1 Lithobius niger
TCTGAACCCGTTCTTATTTCATTTTTTTTTCTCCTGTATATCAACAGGTTAGTCAATTTGTATAGTATTTACGTCATAACTTGAATTTTTTTCTCCTTTTCCAACCAGTCACCCCTAGCTGTGTTTTTGCTGAACTGTTGAATACTTGCATCTTAGGCTAAGAATTTCAGTAATTTGTTGGTTGTTGGTATAACCCTGTCTAATTATGGATTCGGATACATGTATATGTGGTAAGGCAGTGTTGAGTTCCGACACTGATAATCTCCAATGCACGGGGTGCACCAAATGGTATCACGCAATTCAATGTGGAGGTCTTGACCAATCATTGTACAACATTTATGCCGCAAATGTCAGTATTGAATGGTATTGTTTAACATGTAAAGATTCTCTTGGCCAAAATATCGCTACCCTTAAACCCGTTTTGGACCAACTCGAAAAGATGAATGCAACCCTCCTTAAGCTTAGCTCCGAGCAATCGTCCACAACGCAAATGCTAAACTTACATTCAAACCAGATTAGAGATATAAATGAGCAAATTAATACCCTGCCCACCCAAAGTATGTACAATAATCTAGACCAGAGATTATCTAGAGTGAGCGGCGGATCGGAGTCTGCATTTGGAGGTGACCACTTCACTAGATGTGTTAGGGAGATCACCGACAGGAGTGAACGACAAAACAACATCGTCATCTTCGGCTTAATGGACGACCCAGCCCCCGATCAGGCAGCAGCAGATATCTATAGCATATTTCAACACCTTGGCCTAAACGAACCCCAATCCACCGTGCGGTGTAGACGGCTGGGAAATTTTGTGGCTGGACAAACCCGCCCCCTTAAGGTAGTATTGCCCACGCCCGAACTGAAAAAGCTCCTACTTAAATCTGCATTCGAGCTACGAAAATCCGCTCAATACTCTAAAGTATTCATACGTCACGATATGACTAGATTACAGCTAGAGGAGGATAAAAAATTGCGCCAAGAACTTTCATCACGTAAACGTGCGGGCGAAAGGGTTACAATTCGTAATGGCAAGATCGTTGAGCTTAAGCCAGAGCAGCCCCTCACCCCAATTTCTAATTCCTATTGTGAGGCAGGTCGCCCGACAAGTATGCTCCCCCCACCCCCAACCTCTGATCGCACGAATGACAATCCGTTGTTCCCCTCCGAATCTTATAGTGGATGTATCCAAAACCGGGCGGATCAGTCGGATTTACACATAGGACAGGTGAACCAGCTAACTGGCACGATTCCCAAAAATCAAGACCGATCAAAACAGGACGTAAGCAAACCGCGGCCGAAGCCACAGACCAGAAACAACTCACGTTCAAAATAATTTATACTAATGCTGATTCCCTCAACAATAAGTTCGACGAAACTTTAGCGTATTTGGCGACCTATAAGCCCGACATTTTCGCCGTCACGGAAACATGGTTTTCTTCCCAACATTTGCCCCCCGTTTTCCCCGGTTACACCCTTGTTGCTAGGAACGATAAAATCGGGCATTATATTGGCGGCACGGCCATATTTGCTGCTAACTATTTAAATACCGCTGAACTTTCTTACAACTTCGCCTACGAAAGTTATTCGTGTGTCCAGTTTATCCTTGCTGATACTTTATTTACTATTGTTGTAATTTATAGGTCGCCAAACTCACCACAGGAAAATAATAGGAGATTGCTCGACCTTTTAAAATTACTTCCTAAACAACATTTATTACTCCTAGGGGACTTTAACTATCGTAATATTGATTGGGAGAGGATGACATCAGACGTGGAGGGGTCACCATTTCTTGAACTTACGCTCGATCTTTTTTTAACACAAATGGTAATGAAACCAACTAGGGGTGACTCCAAATTAGATTTATTTTTTACTTCGGATCCCGAACTTGTAAATCCAATCGAACACATTGGCAAGCTTGCTAAAAGCGATCACGACGTTCTACTGGCTCAAATAACCATCAACCACCAAATTATAAAAAAAAAAAAACAACAAATTAGATTTAATTTTACTAATCGAACTTTGGTACTCTCTCCGCATTATCCAGATCTACCCATTGAACACTGCTGGCGGTTATTAAAAAATGAAATCTCATCCTTTCTCAACCAATGTAGTTATTTTGTTACTCCCCCCACCCAAGTCAAACCCAAATGGCTATCTCAAAGCACCATTAAATTGATAAATAAACGAAAGCGTGTCTGGCACAAATTTCGTGTAACAAATCAAAATAGATACAAGGTAGAAAGTGAATCCATCGCTAGGGAAATTAGAAAACAATTAAAATTGGAAAAAAATAACTTCGAACGAAGCCTCGCCCTAAATGCCAAAACCAGTTCCAAAAATTTCTTCCAGTACGTAAAAAGTATGCAGAAAAGTAAAATTACAATCGGACCACTAAAAAATACCATAAACCAAACCATTTCTGATCCACAGCAAATGGCCGAAGTTTTAAACCGTACCTTTGAGCAAAATTTTGCACAACCGCAAATAGGCTATCGTCAAATGCCCCCTATTACAGAGGCTCCCATTTGCATTCCTCCATTAATTTTCACCAACGCCAATCTCACTGAGACCTTTGACCAACTCTTAATCGGTAAAGCCACGGGACCTGATAATATCCCTACGGATTTTTTGATCAAATTCAAGGAAATGCTTATCCCAATGCTGAGGGTCGTCTTCAATCGTTTCATCCATGACAATTTTGTACCACTCGACTGGTTACATGCGCACGTCACTCCAGTTTTTAAAAAAGGAAACAGACAAGACCCACAAAATTATAGACCCATAAGCATCACATCCCAGGTTAGCAAAATTTTTGAAAATATTATTTGCAAACATATTATGAAATTCATCGAAAGCGAAAAACTATTATCACCAAATCAGCACGGTTTTCGTGCTGGATTCTCTACCACTACCAACTTGTTGGCTTTTTACGCAAATTTTTTCAATGCTATTGATAAAAATATACCAGCTGATATATTTTATATGGACATTGTAAAAGCTTTTGATCAGGTTCCACATGACTTATTAATACATAAACTTAAAACCTTTGGGATTTGTGGTCCTATCTTAAAATGGATCACTAAATGGCTGTCTGGTCGTACTCAGGGGGTAGTTATTAACGGTAAGCAATCAACCACGGTTTCTGTAGCTAGTGGTACGGTTCAAGGGTCAGTGTTGGGCCCTTTACTATTTTTATTATATTTCAACGATTACGGAAACCATACCCAAGGCCATCTGGCTAAGTTTGCAGACGATACTAAGCTAGGCTCTTGTCTAGAAACCTCTTTAGCTCCTTGTATTTTTCAAGAAGATATTGACCAGCTATATGCTTGGAGTACCCTCTGGGAACTGGCCATTCACCCCCAGAAATCCTGTATCTTGCATCTAGGTAAAAATAATCCAAAAAACACTTACTATTGGGGTACAAATGCTTTAAACAGGGTTGACTCTACAACTGATCTAGGCATCATTATTAACAGTCAACTTAATTTTTCAAGCCACATAAACTCGGTAATTTCAAAAGCAAATTCTATTTCATTCCTGATTGGTCGTACAATTACCTCGCGTCGACATGATGTTTATTTCAAACTTTACTTAGCACTTATTCGTCCTATTATTGAATACGCTATTGACTTTTGGTGCCCTTTTTACAAAAAAGACCTGGTAGCGCTTGAAAATGTCCAACGTCGTTTTACAAAACGTGTCGCAAACCTCAGAAATTTTTCATATGAGCAAAGACTACATCTTCTGAAAGTCCCGTCCGTTTGGTGGCGATATGTGCGCGGAGGGTCATCACCTTATTTAAAATACTTAAATTAAAATTTGGGGGCCCATCCCTGTTACAGCATTTTCAGTTACAAACTTACGAAGCTACCCGTGGCCATACACTCAAATTAAAAATTCAGTACCATAAACACGAATGGGCCAGACACACTTTCTTTTCCCGCTTACTACCTATTTGGAACGGATTTCCCGAGTCTGTGGTTTCGGCCCAATCAGTGAACAGTTTCAAAAATGAATTTGATGTTCATATACAAACCGTTTCGCCCGAATTGATAATCTTTTATCTTACATAGATTATTTTGGGACTGTTTACTGATGTTTATTTATTTATAGAATGTTATAATCTGTTTATAATGGCTTAAGCATGTAATGTATTTATTAATTAACTCTCCTGGGTCATTTATTTTATTTATTTATTATTTTTTTTTTGATTCCTGGCTATGACCCTTTTGTTTTTGCATGTTCAAATGTTCTACATTTATATATTGTTGGTTTTTTCATCTTTCAAATTATTTATCCTTGTTCAGTAATCTTGTTGAAAAAAAAAAAAAAAGGAAAACAAAAACAAGCTATAAGTCATGTAATGCCCACTAGGGCGCCTTGACTAATGAATAAAGTTAAGTTAAAGCTTAAAAGCTAACACATTTTTAACGGGCAATTCTGATGGTTATTGCTTTTAGATTCAATAATAGAGAAAGCTGTTGCAATGCGTGATAGAGAAGTGTGCCTCACTATTGGTAGTGGCAGAACTGTACAGAAGACCGGATGCGACTTGGTAGTCGCTGTAGCCACTTGTTTATTTAAATGATAATTAGTTCAGACCGTCACTGCAGCCTTACAAAACAAAATCCAAACGACGATTGCCTTTCCTAGCAAACTTGTCTATCACATTATTTACGTTAATTGGAGTGTTTCGATGAATATTTAATTACAAACAAAAACGTCAAGTGTGCCGTAAAAAAGGGGGATATATGATTGAATTTTCACTTGTTAAAATGAATACGGATAAAACTTGATGATTTTTAATTAAATAATAAAATGTACAATTGAGAAAATTCCATCTGTTTAGGTGCTGCTGTGCTTTATGTTTTAAATATAAGGTTGGTCAAGCACAACAGCACCTAAACAGATGGAATTTTCTCAATTGTATATATTATTATTTCAATTAAAAATCATCAATTTTTATCTATGTTCATTTTAACAAGAGAAAATTCAGTCATATATCCCCCTTTTTTACGGCACACTTGACGTTTTTGTTTGTAATCCGTGTACAGAGGGGAGAAAAAAGTTTGGTGTGCTACCAATGATCAAATACAACAATTAAGATTGGCAGTATTGTTATATTCCATTGCAGTGAGTAGACCATAACAATACTGTAATTCTTAATTGTTATATTTGATCATTGTTAGCATACCAAATTTTTTGCTCCCCTCCGTACTTTTTTTTACAGCTATGGCGTCGCGCTACAAAGCTTTATGCATGCAGTCGATTGTTGCTGGCCACTTTGAAACAATTCAACTCGGCTCTGAAAGCCTCCATCAGCGAAATAAATACGGCATTCTATCGTTTCTAGCTGCCAATTTCGAGGCCGAAAACAACGTAGCAAAGACATACCACGTGCACGAAGAATGGATATAGAGTTTGCAGAGTGGCATTGTTCCCTAATCACAATGATTAAAACAATGTATAACAATCAAAATGATCGTTCAGGGACCTGTAATTCCGGAATGGCTTGACCATTCGAAAAAGGGGTATCTGTGAGGATGAAGCCCAGGGAAATTTCTGGCTTAGATCATGTTTCAGATTTAAGGTAGGTGCAGTAGTTTTTTCTGAAACCGTGTCACACAAGAACAAGAACACCACCATCAGCAAGGAGTGAACATTTTTCAAATTTTTGTGTGGCTCCGTACGTTTACTCTTGCACGGAATTGCATAAAAGTTGGTATAAAGTTGGGAAAAGTTGCTATCTACTATCTGGCCAAGTTTGGTCGAAATATATTGAAAAGAAACGGAGAGAGGACTTTATACGAGGCAAGGCCTGTTAACCTGTCATTGGTCATTGTTGATCGCAGGTAAAATTTTAATCTTTTCAGTGTACAAAAACTTCTTTCGCTACAAACACGCTTCTCAGGTGGAACAAAATAACTAAATACATGTATTCGACTTCTGCGTGGTTTTCTTACGCTTCAAGTTGGCAACTTTTGGTAGCTGGGGTGGGACTTGGTTTGAATTTTCCTAACAAGATGAAAAGATTTGAACTGCAAGGACAGTAGCATGTCTGAAGCATGACTTAATCCTTTCCTTTGGGAGTGTACACACATTTCGTACGTGCCGCGTTGGGGGGGGGGGGGGGAAAGGCAAGGGAAAATGTCTTAAGAAGTGGGAGGGGAGTATGACGAAGTGTAGCTATTAATTCTCGCCAAATAATTTTTTTGCTATTTTTTTTCTCTAACTTCGTTTAGCTAAATGATTTTTGTAACTTCCATTTGCAACTTGGAATTTTTATTTTTTCAAATTGACTGATCATTGAGTCCTTATACTAACATCTTATAATTATAATTCATCCAAAAATTAATTACGTATTTTCATGTGGGGGATGGGAGGGGTTTCCGCCAAGTGCTACATTGGTGTTACAAACAGGGACGGGGAGGAGGTAGTATACGTTGCTAAAAAAAAGAGTGTTACGTAATTTTTGAGCGCTCCCTTTCTTGTCTACTTCCGTGTGGGGCTTCTTTCTGGGAAGAAGGTGACTCATCTACTGTGACCCCTTTAGGGCTAAGCTGAACACCCTTTAATTTATTACATTTTTTTCTTTTTTTTTTTTTGGGGGGGAAAAAAAAAAATCTTTTTTGGAGTCCACCCAAAAATGTTATACCCCCCCCCCCCCCCCCCCGAGAATGGCCTTTTTTTTTTATTTCTTTACTACCGAAGGGGGGTGCGGTCACACCCAGCGTACCCACCTAAATCCGCCACTGATGATATGCGATACTCATGGATCTAAAAAACAAATTGATAATCTGCTATAGGGGTGGACTTGTAAATGTCTTTTCTTTTTAGTTTCTATATTTTAAATTATTATTATTGTTTTTGTTTACCGCTCGCATAGTGCTGTGCAATGGCCTGCGAGGGTTTTGGCGTTGTTGTTGCGGTTCTTCCTGCTGCCGTTCCAACGGTATTAGAGACGGCATTCGGGACACATTTTGCATATCCACAAATTCAGGATTCTACAATTTTAGAAAATGTTTCTTTCTAATAAATGAAAAGACAAATCCTATAAAAAATAAATTGGTATACTTACTGGTGATGCAGGACTGTAATCCATTTCTGTACTACGTTGTTTTCTCTCTCAAAAAAGTTGGACAGTCAAAAAAGATCAGACTCCGGAGGAAATGTACCAGGTCCTAAAAATGTAAGGTATATAAGGACTGTTGACCCTCCCAAGACAAACCACACCTTCTTTTTCATCTGATTGGTTGACTGTTGTATTAGCAAGCTTCTGATAGTACCGTCTCTTTTTTTAGCATAGCCACACCAATAAGAAAGTTGTAAATTACAATAGGGCTATCAATTAATTGATAGTAGAAGGGGGACACTCCTCAGCATGCTTAAAATTGTAAGGCTTGTATAGATAGATAGCCAAGGGCTACCATACATTTCCCCCCCACGTCTATACAAATGAATGATAGTTGTCTATTTTTTAATCTGTCCCTCTCTTTTTTTAGTATATCAATTAACTGAAAGTAAAAGGGAACGCAAGGTCTTTTGTACTCCCCCGATGCTTCAAAACCCCCACATCTATACAAATGAATGACAAAGTACAATAGCTGTATTTTAGGCTATAGAAAAACGGGTCATGCGCCTAGGCAGGGGCCAATTGTTTTAACCCTTTTTTTTTGTTCCCCTAGACATTAGTATAAAGGGGTACTATACAATGAGTATGCAAATGCAGGAGTCGCATCAACGAAAAATATAACAGATGGCTGCTATCCCCTCAGAGCTTTCGTACATGCTTTAATTTTGCTATGAATGCTCTCATTCTAAAAATCTCTAATCATCGTGACATTTTTGTTTTGTTCTCTCTCCGGACTTAAAATTACAATAGGTTTGTAAAGCGCATTCCCCCCATCAGAGCTTGGTTACACTCCGTTTGCTTTGGATGCTTTTTATGTGAGGGCTCACCATATGGTGTAGTTAATTATCTCAATCCGGGGGAGGGCACTAATTCAATAGCGGCTCCCTCTCATAGGCTACACGACCCTAGCATAAAAAATTAATGCCTGACTATGCTATTCGGTTGGCTGCCTATTGTTTTTTACTCGATAAGTTGTGATTTGTCGAAAATCATCCCCGCCCTCAACATTCTGGGTATAAAAGCAGAAAACCGAGCATATTTGCAGTTGCTGCTTCTCCTCGAGCTCTAGTCACATGATCAAGGTAAGTTCATGCTACCTATTAGCAAACTAGGGTGACACCCTAATAAAACAGGTAGGTATTCTTTTAATCAAACCAGAGATTAGGTTATATCTGGTTCCGTCCTCGAAGGCAGGTATTCTTGTTTTCCTCTCCTTTTCATTCAGGGAGGGTATTTTTCTTGCTCTCGTCATTCAGACTATGCGAGCGCTTCTTCTATTGATCGGGTTCGTTTTTCCCCTTTCTTTTTAGGCCGGGTGTTTCAATCTACCTCTCGCAGGACTTTCATTCAAGCTATTTTACAATTCGGTAAGAATAAAAATCATAACACTCAAAGCCTACTCGAAAGCAAAAGGGGTAGAAGGTTCTTAAAAGTGGGTTATTTTTTCTTTTCTTTTTTTTCAGATCCGCTAAAATCATGGCATTGAATCGCCCGAGCCTCTATTTCTTAAAAAATCAAGCCTATATTGAGTTAAAGCTCTTTCAGGGGCAGCTCTACTTTCAGCTTAGAGAGTTTGTGGGTCCAGGCTGTGATTTACGAGCTAGCAGTCGTGGGGTGGCCTTCAACATTTCTGAATGGAGGCTATTCTGAGAAAATTATGATGATTTCCATGACATCGTTTCAGACGTCCAAAGTAATTTTGACTTCACGAAAGTCTACAATTATGGTACCCGTATGAAGTTGATTGTAAATCGCACGGAGAATGTTTACCATTCGAAATACGTATTCGAAAAAGACAACAGACATTTGATAGTTCTGAGTTTCAAGCAGTTTAGAGCGTTAATATAGGCTTCACGCACACTTTAACTGACAAGCTGGACGCCATGCTTGAGACCAGTCAACCACCTCCTGCTGAAGAGACAGCCACCTCTAGTATGCAGTCACCCCTACCATAGTCAATATAATTTTTTTTTGTTTCTTCTCCCTACAGAGCTACCTATGGAGTTCTTCGTTGACACTTTTCCTTTAACAATTTCACAGTTTGTGAGAGTTTATCCTGACCGTCACAAAGTTAAAGTGTCTATTGGAAAATTAACCGACACTAATGTGGTCTTGTCACCAGACGAATGGCTCAATTTTGTATCAAGAATTTATTGGAGGGCGCCCAACACATCGCTCGACTACGTCACAGAGAGCTTCTCTGCAAAGCTTCCAGCAGAAAACGTAGTGCTGTTACAGTCACATGGAATTTCAGTCGCTTTGTCAGAGTATGATTTAATTCACATACGCTATCTCATGGCCCACGTTTCCCATGCAATGGCTTGTTGGGCTACACAGATTTCCGACATGGTCTCTCTACTCCCGGAAGCTCTTTCGCCCCGGAACCTGAAAAAAATCAGCAGAAAAACCAGTCGTTGTTGTTGCTAAACAACGCAAAAGGACAGTTAAAGAATCGGCAGCAGCTCTCAAGAAAGTTAAAAAACTCGACCAACAGCCAAACATCATCATTGATTTGGGCGACGAGGAAGCGCTTCCCCAGACCTCTTGCAGCAAATGCTTGCAAGAAGTGGCACACGTAAAATGTGAGAATGTTGTCGACCAGCGTGCTGAATGTCCTGGGCGTAAGCTCAATACATTATCACAAAAGTCTCACGCATGTATTTTAGAGCTAAGTTTATTCCGTAGTAAAGCTTTGTAATTTTTTTTTCTTATCTGTTCCGTAGCTCGAACTCCGGCAATTTTGCAACAGTGTCGGGGAGGTGGGAGAGAGGCATCTGCATCAACATCTATTCCGAGCGGCCACGATTGTGACCCTAATGAGGGTCCCACGACAGAAATTTACAAAGAAGCGAGGTGCACCATTAAGAAATGTACGGGACGCTACGTACAAAAATACAAAACTAACACAACAGTTTATAGTTAAACAATCGAGCCGGTCGATGTAGAATACCTTTCCGAAAATCGTCTCGATCCGGTTAGCTATCTAGATACATTAATGTCGTCAATTTTCGAACGTTTGTTGGTTGGAATCCCCTCCCGGGATTTGATTAGGATTTCAGTCTATAACACTGCCTTTGATAACTGCTTGTATTTGCCTTACCACAGTCGGGAGCTGTTTGTAATTGAAAATGTACTTTCTTTATTTTTGAAACTTGTGCAATCGGGAAAAAGTGTAGACATGTTTACAAAATTGGAAATTAGACTGTCTCACATCAACGTTCCGACCGGCGGTGCATTTCCTAAAGTCAAAGCTCCGCTTACGGACGTATTTATGTGACTAGCTAGCGGCGCTTGTAGATCTGTAGTGCTCGTTAAAAACAGAAACGATACACTATGTCTAGCACGCGCCATAGTGACATGTAAGGCTTTTACGGAAAACAAACTGCTTTATCGTGAGATTCGCAAGTCCACAAACTTGCAAAAGTGGCTTGCAATAGAACTTCACAACCTTGCAATGGTGCTACTCCGGCCGGACGGTAACTCTGTAGCAGATGTACGCTTTTTTCAAAAGTTTTTGTCAGAATATCAAGTTATCGTTTACGAACGCATTGGCACGAAGATCCAGTCGATCTTTGAAGGGCCTTCTAGCCAGAAACGTATTTATATTTTTCCTCATGAAAATCATTTTGTTGGTATCTTGAAACCACGGTTTTTATGGGGGAGTAACTTTTTCTGTCACACTTGCTTACGGCTGTATGCTATGAAGGCCAAGCATTCCTGCAAACGTTTCAAGTGTGTTTCTTGTCACAGTCCCTGGTTCAGGTGTTTTTTGAAACGCTAGTTAAGTTGTCCTCTCTACGGTCGTTTGTTTCGCAATTCCGAATGTTTCGAACGTCACTTCAAACCTCAACCCCCTTTCAAAAACGTCAGTGTGTGTAGGTCTCTCTAAAAGTGTAAGGTCTGCTTTCTGACGTATCGCGGGAACGCACGAACACCTCATTTTGCAGGGTTTGTAAAAAATGGGTCAATGTGGCCCATCGCTGTCACATGAAAAAAAAACCCGCATGCATCGTTGCCTTTGATTTTGAGATGACACAAACGGACAGAGTGGTTGATTTTAGTGGCAAAAATTTTTTTTTACACAAAGTCAACCTACCAGTTGCAAACGTTGCTTGCGCCGACTGTTTAGAAGCCGAGTCATGCGTTGGTTGTGGCGAAAAGTACAAGCTTTTCATGGATGGAGAAGCCATCTTGGATAACTTTTGCGAGTGGCTCTTTGGGACACACTACCATGATCCCGATACCGTAGCTGTGGCACATGCCAGAGGATCGTTTGATACTATTTTAGTGGTCTAGTGGGCTTTAAAAAAGGGAGTAAGGCCTACAGACGTTGTCTACAACGTCAGCAAAACTATTACTGCCAAAATCGAAGGCATTCGATTTGTCGACAGTTTCAAGTTTCTTCCGCTTTCCCTAGCAAAATTACCTGCCAGCCTAGACCTGGATGAATCGACCCACGCCAAGGGCCATTTTCCTCATTTCTATAACAAAACTGAAAACTTAGATTACGAAGGACCTATGCCTGCTTTGTGTCATTATGACGTCGACTGCCTCTCGCCACAGGTTAGAGACAAGCTAATGACATGGCATCGACAGCAGTGTGAAGCCAACGTTGTTTTTAATTTTAAGTGAGAATTTATTAAATATTGCTCTAGTGACATGAGTGTGTTGATGGCATGCTGTGTCAAATTTCGCCAACTCGTGCAAGAAATATGTCCCCATTTTGAACCTTTCCATACTTGTGTCAGTTAAGTCACTTGTTTATGACTTTGTTTAGAACGTTGTATTTGCAACAAGACACCATTGCATGCATCCCCCTCTGAGGGGTGTCACCCAGAACACAGGTACTCGCAGCAAGCTCTTGTTTGGTTGGCGTGGGAAAGTAAAAAGCACAACGTGTTTATTCAACATGCAGGAAATTTGGGGGAACGAACATTTTTAAATAAATGGTGGACGGTTACTGCGCCGAAACGCATACTGTGTGCGAATTTCACGGTTGCGCAGTCGGAGGCTGTGAAAAATGTGTGACTAATAGATGTCAACAATTGCTCTTAAGTAATTTGACGGCTCAAGATGCTTTTGTTAAGTGTGTAATCAGGACACGGGCCCTTCAGGAAATTCTAGGCATCACTTGTGTGCAAAAATGGGCCTGCGAGTTTTAAGATGAACTGAAAACGAACGCAGCATTGAGAGAGTTTGAAAAATCGTTTCAGGGCACCCCCCACCCCCTAGTCCTACGCCCAAGAGATGCTTACCTAGGAGGTAGAGTATCGACCCTGAAGCATTACCATGTGGCAAAGGAAGAAGAGGCCATTTTAGCAGGTGACATTATGTCACTTTTTCCGTCGGTTATGATGGCGGAAAGATTTCCTGTAAGGCACCCCGAAATCATAACTGAGTTTAACAAAAGTACAGATATTGAACGTTATTTTGGACTCATGCAGGCCGTGGTGTTGGTGCCTCAAGGTTTGTTTACACCAACAATACCGTACAAACACCTACAAGTTGTATTTCTGCCTGTGTCGCAGTTGTCTGGACACCCCCCCCCCACCCCCAAATCAGTTGTGCCAGCATAGCGACCTGCAAAGAGCTCTCATGAGAGTATTTGTATCTCCAAACTCAGCCAAGCTGTCAAGGACGGTTACAATATCGTAAAACTCTTATGTGTATACCATTTTCCTAAAACAACTTCTTACAACCCCGTCACAGGCATGGGAGGTTTGTTTACCAATTTTGTAAAAAAGTTCTATGCACAAAAACTGGAGTGTAGTGGTTATCCAGAAACTTGTCTGACGGCCGAAGAGAAACAGGCCTATATTGCACGAATTCGAGAGCAGGACCAAATTGCTCTAAATGCTGGAAATATCAGATTGAATTCTGGAGGAAGAACCCTAGCGAAATTGTTTCTTAACAGTCTGGCAGGGAAAATAGCGCAGCGTTAGAATACTCTGTCAACCCGCTATTTTGATACTGCTGCTGATTTTTTAAATTTCGTTTTAATGACCAAAATGTGATTACTGACGTCGATTTCGAAAGTGAACAAATTGCGGTGGTGAGATACAGAAACAACAACAATATTTCGGAGGGTAACCAGTGCATCTGTGTTGTAATTTCAGCTGTAACAGCGTACGGTCGCTTGCGTTTGTTAACATTGTTACAACAACACAGCCTGGTTACCAATTTTATTGCGATACCGATTCGGTGATGCTTCTGGGTCTAGCATGGTTGAGACGAAGAGCGTCTAGTAGGCTTAACCAACGACCTAGCTATTTACGGTAAAAATGCAAAAGTGACGCATTTCTGTTCCAATGGAGCAAAGAACTATGGCTTTGTCGTTGTTAATGACGAAGGTGTAAAAACGGTGATTAAAGTACTAGGTATTACTTTGAACTATCGAAACAGTCAGATTATAGATTTTAATCTGATTGCGAAAATGATCCATAATGACGGGCAGACGGTCGTGATTACAGATCCTCGGAAAATCGTGCGCCGTAACAACTGTTTACTCACTACGAGTCAAAACAAACTATACAGAACTGTTGTCACGAAGAGACATATGGATAGGAGCACATTCGTGTCCTATCCATGGGGGTTTTAAGTTTTGTTGTTGTTGTTTTTTTTTAGGGGTCCGCGCCGCGCCCGCCCGCCCACCCCGCCCCGCCCGCGTTTTAAAAAAAGGGGGAGTGCGCCTCACGGCGCCCGCGCGTTTTTTTGTTTTTTTTTTTTGTTGTTGTTTGTTTTGGTTTTTGTTTAGTTTTTTGTTTTGTTGGAGGAGGAAAAAATATATAGAGCACGATTCTAGCATGAATAGACTTAGTTGACAACCAACGCTTGTTAGGGATGGACGGCACATCATCTTCTGCTTCTTCCAGCCGAGCTTCTTCCATAGTCTTGGATCCTAAATACGAGTTGGGAAAAAGTCTGGTGTTTGCTTTATTTTTGATTTTAAATTGTAGAGTCTGGCTCTTGAGTAGTCTTCCTTGTGTAGAAGAAAAACGTCACGATGGCCCAGCTTGCTGATAATTTCTCTCAATTCCATATACCGTTTAACTGTATAGTCGCTGCTCCCACTTCAGGGGGAAAAACAAGTTGGGTGTTGAGGTTTATCAACTATATGGACCGAATGACGGATCAGAAAATTGAGGAAATTTATTGGCATTATTCAAGTTACCAACCTTGGATGGAGAAATATAAAGATAAAATTGTGTTTCAAGAAGGTTTGCCCGGTGATGGCTTAACGCGTTACAATCCTAATATCAATAAATTGATGATTTGGGACGATCTCATGAGGTCGGTGGCGACCTCCAATTGCGCCATTGGTGAGTCGTTTACGCGTCATGGGCATCTCAACAAATTCTTAATTTTTTATTTGACTGAAAAATTGTTTTGTCAGGGCAGAAACCAACGCGATATCGCGCTAAATGCACAATATATTGTGTTGTTGAGAAACTTGAGAGACAAACGCCAGATTATGACGTTTGCCAGCCAAGCATATCCTCGCAAGACGAGACAGTTTGTGAAGGCATACGAAGATGCCATTGGTCGTCAAAATTACGGACACTTGTTGGTAGATTTACATCCCAGGTGTGCCGACGCCACGCGTTTGCGGACACATATATTTACTGACGAGACCACTTTGGTTTATTCTTTGTGACGACTTCAATGGAGAACGTGCGCAGACATCGCGCTCTGCTAGAGACTTTGTGTAAAATAAGCGCACAACAATGCATCAGTCTGCTGCAACACGCCAACAAATCTCAGATTAATTGTTGTCTGAAACTGCATTAAATCTTTTAAACAATAAGATTAGAGTAAGCACTGTTACCCGCCGTAAACTCAAAAAAAAAAAATTAGGGTACTTGGTTCGAAAGTGTATCACTCAACGACAGAAAAAAGTGGCCGTACAGAGTGGAGGGTTCCTCCCATGGTTGATTCCCGCATGTTTGGCAATTTTGGGTAATTTAATTAAATAATGGGTTACCTGCAGCGAATGGTTTTTGGTGCCAGAGACTGCCTATAAACAACAACAAGAGAGTGCTACTGATTTACTGTAGCCCACGGTTTCATCTATCAACCCGAAGGAGCAATCTATTCTAAATTGGTGAACATTCAAAAACAGAATGATGTGATTTGAAATCGGAAAATTTGTCGCTCGATTTTAAAGCCAAATTTATTCGTCAGTTGGAGCAAGAGCGACATCGTTTTATAGAGCAGTTTCGTCTCAAATCTGCAGTTCCTGCAACCAGCTCGCCGGCATCAACGAAACCCAGTTCTCCTCCACCCCCCACCCTATCTCCCCCCACCCTCTCACTTCCCCTTCTCCCTCACCATTTAAAGTGAAAGAAAAAAAAAAGAAGCAAAGAGGCCCGTAGTAGTAACTCGGCGTAGAACTAGGCTTTCCAGAAGGGAGAGTTGGGACCAGTTTTGATGGATGCTTATTTAAACAAAATTTATTATGGTTGGGAGGGAGCTGCAAGTTATGGCACTGCCCCGAAATTGCATTCCAGGGCTCAGGAGGATGGGAAAAGGTATACTTTAGCTCAAGTTAAAGACTGGCTTTTGAAACAAGATAGTCACAACGTGCATCGGCCGGTAATTTACAAATTTAGGAGAAATCGAATCATTGTGGGTGGTTTAGGTTCGTTTTTAGAAGCCGACCTTTCCGACGCCATCTCACTACGTCCTTACAACAAACCATACCGTTTTATCTTGACCTGCGTGGATGGTTTGAGTCGCAAAGTGTGGGTCGAACTTTTGAAAACCAAAACGTGCGCAGATATGGTTTCTGCTTTTAAAAAGATTTTCAAACGTGTAGGGTATACATTTTCTCACGTAACGACCAACAAAGGAAGTGAATTTAAATGTAAAGAGCTGCAGAATTATTTTAAAGAACTCGGCATTAAATTTTACACGACGAAAAACGACGACCCTAATTTAGCGAAAGCCGAACGCGTACAGAAAACACTTAAACAAAAAAATGCATCAGTTTTTCACTGCCAAGGGCACTTTGAGGTATGTGGATGTCATACAGAAAATAGTGGACAGTTATAACAATACGCGTCACTCGGTGACTGGTATGAAGCCTAACGATGTGACGTCGCGAAACCACAAACAGTTGTGGTGCAAATTGTATGGACGCGATTTGAAACAGCTAGGAAGGGCTTTGGCTACTAAGAAGAAGGGGGAAAGAAAAGGGTCCCTTTACGAGTGGGCGATCAAGTGCGCATTTCTATCGCCAAGGGAAATTTTGACAAGGCCTATCGGGGTATGTGGTCGCAAGAAATTTGTTTTGTAACTCATGTTTTGGTGCCAAAGTGACCTGGCCAAGTTACCGTTAGACTAAAGGATCACAATGATGAAATAACTAAAGGTCGGAATTTATTTGCCCGAGGTGTAGTGCATTTTATCTTTGGATTCTTCTTTAAGAAGAAAAATGATAATACTTTTGACAAGTATTGTTTCGAACTAGTTTTGCAGTGGCCTCTTAAAGGTTTGTTGTCACGCTGCCGAAAAATTGTCATACTGGCTAGCAGTTGGGAATCTAAATTACGGGTATCGTAGTATTGGTGGTGCAATAAAAAACCGGGGGGGGGGGGGATTGTGCCATCATCAAAGTGCGTTGTGGGTCTTCAGTAGGTGATACCTGGATAACCAACCAGACCACAGGTGCAAAAAATGTCTAATTTTATGTTTTCTTTCCAGTCTACAGTGATAATTCCTCTTCCAGCTAGTTGTGTGTAATAAAAACGTTAGGCATCATTCAAGCAAGACAAGACCAAGTCCTTTATTTTTCAGCAGAAGATAAAAAGTGTCTCTGGAAAAGAGCTCACGGTATTATTTTTAGGGCGTTAAAAAAACGTAACGACTTACGTTTTTTTAACGCCCTAAAAATAAACCGCTCACCAATTTTAAAAATATCACATCGTCTATTGGAACATGTAGCATTACAAAGTGTGACCAAGTCCTTTTTTTCAGCAGAGGGGGAAAACCTCTGAATGAACGTCTGTCATGGGAATAGTTCAGCTCTCACTGTTTTAAGTTCATTAAATAACTGTGGTTTTTTGCCATCGAAAATCTCCATGTTTTTTTATTTTTTGAATCCTTCAAAAACCACAACTACTTAATGAACCTAAAACTCACAACGGCTTCTGAAAAAAAACAAAAAAAACTGCGTTCTATTACAGAAAAATGTTAGAAAACAAGCAAAACTCCATGCAAGTCTCCAATGCAAAACTGTACTAAAATTAATAATGCTACCCATCACCTGTACACATTTGGATTAGCATTACGAGTGTTAGAAAGCTAGGTACTACTAAAACTCTAACTGATACAGTAGTAATTTAGCCTCCAATACTATATTTTGTGATACATAACTACTAGGGTATTCCAACAGTCCCAGATAGACTGAATAACTTTTGAACGGATGAGAATTGAAACTTGCACCTTTGGGGACATCGGTTGGATTGAGGGTTCTATCTTTTGGCATAAGAGACATCGCAGTTACCCCCCCCCCCTCATGGGGCCCCAGGGACGCAACTCAGTAATTCCAGATGGGAAGGGGGCTCGAGTAGGACGCCATATTAAAGCCCTTAACGAGCTGCGAAAATTGGTGCAAAGAAAGTGTCACTACGTTGCTAAAATCAAAAAAGGGCGCCCCATCAAAGTTCAAAATAGCACATTGCATTGGAAGCATTTACGCCAATAGAAAACGATTCAGAGATGTTCACAACGAGACGGAATGTTCCAGATGGATAAACTGAAAGATATGAGGAAGGAAAACCTTTTGAACTCCTTTTTTCTCCCCTCCTTACATTTATTCAGGATCCCCTTCTCATTTTTTCGTCTAAATGCTTTTATTGTATAAGAAAATAGACGAATATCTTTGCTAAAATAATTATCAAGAAACCAGCTAGTACTCACCTTACAAGGACCCACGTAACAATACTTTGTATCCACTAACTTCAGCCAAACAATTGCCCTCGTTGCATGAGCACACCGTTGTTGTTGTCCGAGTGATTGTAACGTCTCTCATCCTCTGTAACAATCCTGGCCCCTTTTAATGCACTACTGTATCACTCCTATTGTCTGACTCTGTTGTGTAACAATGTATACACTCCCTCTCCCTTTATGCGCCTTGATACCAATTCCCTATTACTGATAATGGAAAAACAAACTTTTTTTTCTACCAAAACCGTGAAGGTAGATATACGGTTTTTGTCCGGTCTCTACCAAACAAGATGGACGCCACGGCGCCATTTTGGCGAGGCCTACGTTAAATCCTTCTTTCATGGTAACTGTCAACGGATGCCCCTTTACAGCATCGTCACGTTGCCCAGAGGTAAGAGAAAAAACATCTTTATTACCGTGCAGTAACTTAAAGGGACATTACTCAAGTTTATCCCTTCCGAACTTATGCATCACAGTTCAGTTTACTCAAGGCCATACATCAAGAATGAGAGTAGAGGTATCAGATCTGATTATTCCGCCACATGACTAAATGCATGTGTTCTCTTTCGTCCATCAATAGAAGAAAATAAGCGCCCCCAAGCTTGCTTCATCGCTCACTTCTCAACACCAGGACATGGGGAGAACCCCGTTTGAAATCGCCTTTACAGGGGGGTGCAGGAGAGGATCGATTCACTCACGGCCGCTAATAATCTTCGGTATGAAGGGAATTGGGAGTGAGTGTGTGAGGGCCAATCCTGGCTGCCTGCGAGGTACCGGGATTGCTTTTGCACGCTCTGCCCCCTCTTTTCCACACAAATGGTAGCATAGTGATGGCCTAAATGGTGACAAGGACCGATGATAAACAACTAGATGGTGCAAATGATGGTAGAACAGAATGCAAATGGAATCACACAGTGATGGCAGACCGCAAGGCAATGCTAGCGTGACCGTTACCAACCCTAATATGGACAATGGTAGGGCCAAAGCCATGTCGCAACATAGCGCCTAAATGCAACCCAGACATGATCACCAGTGAACCGACAACACCTTCAGACAGTAAGTTTATATTGATCCCATTTTTGGAAGCCAGCAACTGAGACTCCTTCCCAGCCTTACAAGCCTTCAAATGTAAAGACGACAGTTCTTTTACCCTTACCCCTGCATCCCCTCAGACGAAACATTCTCGACCACAAGCCACCCTCGACCCCTAATTGCTCGTGAGACGACAACAGCATACTATACTCAACAAGATGAACGAACGGTGGGAAATGCGAAGATTCCATCCAGAGCCAAAGCCTCTATTTAACTCCTGTAATTATTACAAGGGAATAGAAACACTCGTGGGTGCCGAAAATTACCCTCCATGGAGAGCACAATTTTTGTGTCAAGCTAAAGACAAAATTTGGGAACTGCTCTTACTTTCTCAAGACCCACCTGATCCCCAAGCAGCAACTCAGCAAGAATTAGATGCGTGGAATGCATTAAATAACGCCTGCGTCATTATGATCATGAGAACTATGACCCCCGAGATGTTCATGCTGTTTCAAGCCACGCCACGAGCCAAGACAATTTGGGATCGCCAAGCTGCAGACTATGCCCGCACCGGTCAAGATCACTAGTTACATAGACTCAACGACCTTACCAATATGCAAATGACACCAGAGGAGGATATAGCCACGTATATACATCGAGCAAGACGACTCCATCAAGATGTTTTGATAACTGGCTACCAGTTACCAGAAGCTCAAGCTTGCCGATGGTTACTCAGGGGCATATCACGCACCCTGGGGATGGCCAAGAGAAGCCTTGCTACGTAGTAACGTTTCAACTTGTGCAACGTCAATTAATTGACAGCTTCACCTATTCACAACACGAAGGACTACTAGAAGCTAGCTTACCCACACATAATGTCTTTGCAACCAATCACAACAACTTCGTCCAGCAACACCACCCAGAGTACGACCAACACCACTCTAAGATGAAAAATTACCGTTACGATCCCTATCAACTAAATCACCCCAACCAACATCTAAACAGTGGCCATTTTATGTATGCTGCGCAAGAACATAGGCCCCAGGAACCTTACCATCCAGACTCCTCCCAAAAGTCAACTGTTAAATTGATCCAGAAGAACCCAAACCTTCTGCATTTACTGCAAATCCAAATTTCATAACCTTCGCCAGTGTGACGTCATCGACCCCAGTGTACTCCCACCTGGCGCGTGCTGCTTACGTTGTTACGGATTTGGGCATACTGCTGGCGCATACGCAAACAACGCCTACGATTATACGCAGCCCCAACATGGAAATAATCAGGCATCGACCAACTCTAGACGTACGCGTCCACCGAACAACTTCCGCAACAACACCAACGGTAGAGTGGGCCAGACGCAACAGAAAAGAGACATTCAACCTCCTGTGGTTTCCAATGCTGAAAGCGTAGCGTTTCTATGCGAAAACCATCGTGCCTTGTCCCTGACAACCAGTGCGCGCCCACCGAAAACTCTGTTCAGACGTCCCGCCAAGAAACATGTCATTTGGTACCGTTAGATTTTAAGCATGAAACTTCCCACCGTGACTCGGTAAGTGACGAAATTACCCCTTTTTCATTTGATATCGGGTCAACTTTGTATCTCCTCAAAGGTTGTTACAAGCAAATTGATTGCTCTCAATGTCCCACGGTGCAAATAGGCTTCGTCTACGAAGACGCATATACAACTGGCGTATTGGTCAGTGACATCAAAGTTTACGGCTACGATCGGAGGGGGCTGTGCCTACGTGCACCAGTAATTTTGCATAACGTAGTAGAAGTCCCAACTGCAACAAAAATTTGTTATCAGGTTCACGTTTGTTAAATGAAACCTTCGCCCCCAAGGCGTATATTTACACTACCGTACACGTTCGTACGGATTATCTATGTATGGTACTAGAAATAATCGTGTGTTTGACATAGATTTGTGTATTGATAAATCATATATCTAGACGGTACAACTGTTTCTCGAGAAATTCAAAGCGCTTATGCGCAGGGTAAAACCAATATTGTACTCGGGTACTCTCCCGATGATTTGTTCCCCCATTGTGGTTCGCCCACTAACGTTGCAAACCTAACCGGCCCTCAACATGAAAATAATGACTCACACTTGGATATCCATCATTCCCCTGTTGTCCCTTCCCAACCTACTTTTCTCCCAACTACTTTGGAGCCCCCGAAACAAACTGCTTCTCTCCCTGACGGAGACCCTAACCTAACAATGGGATTTTCCGTAGACTCTCCCAGACGATGTGCTGACTGGTCCCCTACGTGTATTACTTCCTCCCCTAAACCCCAACAGCCGAAACGCCCTAATTTTCGACCCAAATCCAGGGACTTTCTCACTCCCGTCTGCCTGACGGCCTTATTTCCGCCTTGAATTCCCTTCCCTTCCTCAATCTAATCCTCTCCCTTCGCCCCCAACACACGAGGGCTCCCTAATTCCTGCTTTTACTTCCCCTCCACATTTATGTTTGTCCCTTTCCCCCATTTTGCACTGCGGTGTTTCCTCTCCCCCTGCTCCCCTCCCTGTTTTGCATCCTGTTTTTCCTTCGCCCCTACCTCCCCCCCCCCCACCAGAAGGGGGCCAGAAGGGGGCTTTCCCCATTGGAGGGGGCGTTCTTTCCCCCTTCCTGCCTCTTCTCCTGATCGTTCCCTCATGGGGGAGGTGGGTCGTCCTCACTTCACTTCCAATTCACCCCCATTAGACCCACTTGCTATTAGCTTTTTACCGCTTCAAAGATAGGACATGGGTATTACTACAACTTCCCTCCACTCCTTCCTTCCTTGTCGAATGACATACTTGCTACTCTATTCATCTCCATAGGCCCTTGCCCACTACATATTGTCAGTGCCAAGAAGATCCCGACGCCGATAAGTGGAACTACGCTATGGCGTCTGAAATAAAATCCCTTGAAGACATGGGAGTGTGGGAAGTAGTTGATCCACCCCCAGGCTCCCACATTATGAATTCTAAATGGATCTTCACCAAGAAGTATGACAAACATGGATCCCTTCAAAAATTTAAAATACGGTTTGTAGCGTGCGGGAACTCAGCCAGACCACAATTGGACTTCGGAGAGATCTCATCCCCTGTTGTTAGGACTAATACGCTCAAGCTCATGTTTGCTATCACCACTTTAAAGGGCCACGAGTTCAGGACCGCAGACATACGGACAGCTTATCTCCACGGTCAAATCGACCGTTTAATATTTTTGCGAGGCCCCTTCCTCGATATATAGAGGAGCACCCCAATGGGGGGGGCACCGGGCCCAAAGTCTGTAAACTCATAAAATCTCTCTATGGGCTTCGCCAATCAGGGAGACACTGGTTTATATAAATGAGGAGGGTTACGTTGAAGTGTGTCTTCCGACAAAGTAAATGGGACCCCTGTCTCTTCATTAAGCGCGAGGGCAAACAAATTGTTCTAATGGTAATTCACGTGGACGATATGCTGTTTCAGCGTCCCTGGGCCCCTCATCGACTCTGCAATGCAAGACCTTGGCCACTATTTCACCTTAGTCGAAACCATGAACACCTTATATCTTGGACTCCTGATTTAAGTGAAAAGTGATGGTATATATGTCTCTCAGGTGCCTTATATCAACAAGATATAACGTGAATTCGACATGGAAACCTGCTCTCCCGTCTCTACCCCATCTCTGGTTTCTACCAATTTAGATGACTGTCTTGATTCCCCTAGTTTTGATAGAACTAAGTACCAGTTATTCGTGGGCTCACTCATGTACCTAGTTTCTGGCACACGACCCGACATCAGTCACAGCATCATTAACTTGTCAAGATATAATGTATCACCCCGAGAATTTCATTGGAAACAAGCTAAACGTGTTGTACGTTACCTCAAGGATTCTATTTATTACAAGCTTTACTACCCCTACAACGATCAAGCTATCCTACAGGGGTACTCTGATGCCACTTGGTCGGTCACCAAGGATTGTCGAGGATTTTCAGGGCACGTTATCCGCCTAGGACAACGTGTCGTCGTCTGGAAAACCATGAAGCAGCGCATGACTGCGTTGAGCTCCTGTGAAGCCCAGATCTTGGCCATGAGTGAATGCGGGCATGATATGAGATGGGTCCATGGTATGCTTAAGGAAGTAGGTATCTCTACCACCTCATCACCCATCCCCGCTATGCTGTATTTACACAGTCGATCAAGCATCGACTTAGTACATAGCCTTTCCACTAGCACCGTTCACGACACTATGCTAGAAAAGTTTTGTATATGCGAGACCTAATTGAGAGGAACGTATTCCAACTTCGTTTTTTACCTGGTGTGCAATTAGTGGCGGACGTCCTCATTAAGCCAGTCCCTCGAGACAGACTCGAAGGCTTCATTGGAGAACTAGGTATAAAAATCGATCCCCCAACCTCCGACCAGAATGAGGCAGATGTCCCCGACTCCTCAACACGCCCAAATTCCCGAAGTTCACATGCATAGGGTTCACCTTCAACTTCCCTTTACTCTTTTCTTTCATAACCTACTAAAATAAATACCTTTTCGTTAACTAACAATTTTTTAGTCGTTTTAACCTTGATAATTCTCAAGGAACTTTAACCTCATTAATAACGGCAAATATACGTTTACCCAGGATTTTTTAAGGCCCTCCTTTTCCAACTGTGTTTGTGGAAATAAAGAGCCTCTTCAATTAACATATATTAACTGAACGTAACTGCTAGTAAAACACTTTTTCGTAGATCTTTAAGGGTTGCTCCTTAGAGGTCTGGGGGCCAACTAACCACCCTCTCCCTTACCCTTGACTTTTCCTCCATAATTTTTCTTAAACTACCTGTTGAGTTTAAGTCTTGCTGGTGTTTAAACTACTTGTTGAGCTAAGCTGTTAATTGGTGAAGCCTCACAAAAACTCACTATACTGGTGTACTTTTCCTACATTTTTTCGCCATTTCTTTCCTCAACTCGTTGAGTACAATACGTTATATTTCAATGTTAGCCTATACTTAGAAAAACGTCATGTATTTTTTATACAAAAAACCGTTTAACCGGAGGGGGTGTGAGGAAGGAAATCCTTCTAAACTCCTTTATTCTCCCCTCCTTACATTAATTTCAGGATCCCCTTGCTCATTTTTTCGTTTAAACGCTTTTATTGTATAAGAAAATAGACGAATATCTTTTCTAAAATAATTATCAAGAAACCAGCTAGTACTCACCTTACAAGGACCCACGTAACAATACTTTGTATCCACTAACTTCAGCCAAACAATTGCCCTCGTTGCATGAGCACACCGTTGTTGTCGTACGAGTGATTGTAACGTCTCTCATCCTCTGTAACAATCCTGGCCCCTTTCAATGCACTACTGTATCACTCCTATTGTCTGACTCTGTTGTGTAACAATGTATATACTCCCTCTCCCTTTATGCGCCTTGATACCAATTCCCTATTAACGATAATAGAAAAACAAACTTTTTTTTTCTACCAAAATCGTGACGGGTACGTTTCTTGTCCAGTCTCTACAGAACAAGATGGACACCACGACGCCATTTTGGCGAGGCCTGCGTTAATTCCTTCTTTCATGGTAACTATCAACGGATGCCCCTTTACAGCATCGTCACGGAAGGAACTTAAAGGAACATTACTCAAGTTTATCCCTTCCGAACTTATGCGTCACAGTTCAGTTTACTCAAGGCCATAAATCGAGAATGAGAGTAGGGGTATCAGATAACGATTATTCCGCCACATGACTAAATGCATCTGTACTCTTTCGTCCATCAATAGAAGAAAATAAACGCCCCAAGACCTCCAAATCAAGCTTGCTTCGTCGCTCACTTCTCAACACCCAGACACGGGGAGAACCACGTGTAAAATTGCCTTTACAGAGGGGTGCAGGAGTAGATCGATCCTCTCACGGCCTCTAATAATCTTTGGTGTGTGGGGAATTGAGAGTGAGTATGTGAGGGCCAACCCTGGCTGCCTGCGAGGTACCAGGATCGCTTTTGCATGCTCTGCCCCCTCTTTTCCACAAGATACACGTAAAAGAAAAGTAGTAATGTTGCGGTCCCGCATTTGGGGGGAGGGGGGGCAGGGCAAATAAATCTTGACTGTGGCTACACTAAAGAATTTCAAATGGAAAGGGGGGGAGGTCGAGTGGCACCTCATATTAAAGCTCTTACGAGCTGCGAAAAATGGTGCAAAGAAAACGTCGCTACCTTGCTCCAATCAAAAATGGCGCCCATTTAAAGTACATATGTGACACAAATCCTCCAAGTCTGTTCCAGGGGGATAAACCGAAAGGTACATGTAAAATAAAACAAGGTTGACGTCCCTTACTTTGGGACACGAGGTAAGATAAAATGTACGAGCAAATGGATGTACGAAAGTATAAGGGTCCACGAAAATATCAAGCTTTATTGTATTGTGCTGACTTGGCAGTGATCTGTCACTTCAGTGAATCAATGGCGTACTTTTGAAAACTACCTTTAAGTTTCATCATGTTGCTTCCCTGAAGTACACATTTCTCTGTTGAGATGCATTTTATCGATGTGCCACAAATTCACTTATCACTTTATCCACCTGTTTCAAACTTTGTATTGTCACCATTTTGGAAGGAAGCAACGTAGCGACGTTTTCTTTTCGCTGTTTTTATTTGCTTGTTAAGATCTTTACTAAGAGGTGCAGCTCGATTCCCCCCTCCCATTTGAAACTTTTAAGTGTAGCCCCAACCAAGATTTTATTTGGCCTGCCCCTTCCATTACCCCCCCCCCAAAAAAAATAAATAAATGTGGGACCTTAATAATTATTGACATATTTCTTTCACGTATGTCTTTCAGTTTATCCATCTGGAAAATTCCGTCACGTTGTGAACATCTCTGAATCGTTTTCTAGTGGCGTAAATGCATCCAATACAAAGTGCAATTTCGAATTTTGATGGGGCGCCATTTTTTATTGAAGTAACGTAGCGATGTTTTCTTTGCACAATTTTTCGCAGCTCGTTAAGAGCTTTAATATGACGTGCCACTCGACCCCCCTTTCCTATTTGAAATTCTTTAGTGTAGCCACAGTCAAGCTTTTATTTGCCCTGCCCCCCTTTCCCCCCAAATGCGGGACCGCAACGTTGCTACTTTTTTTTTACGTGTGTCTTTCAGTTTATCCACCTGGGTCATTCCGTCACGTTGCAAACATCTCTGAATCGTTTTCTAGTGGAGTAAATGCTTCCAATGCAAAGTGCTATTTCGAACTTCGATGGGGTGTCATTTTTGATTGGAGCAACGTAGCTACGTTTTCTTTGCGCCCTTTTTCTCAACTCGTTAAGGGCTTTAATATGACGTGCTACTCGACCCCCCCTTCCCATTTGAAATTACTGAGTTGCACCCCTGGGACCCCATGAGGGGGGGGGAGGTACTGCGCTGGCTTTCATGCCAATAGATAGAACCCTCAACCCAACCGATGTCCCCAAGGGTGCAAGTTTCAATTCTCATTCGTTCAAAAGTTATTCAACCTATCTGGGACTTTTGGAACACCTTGTATATACACGGCTATCGTCGTGTATGATATATTTCGCTTAGGAGCAGACTTACTGATATGAGAAGACTTGATGGAGGCTTTGTTAGGGAGGATTAAACAAACGAAACTTCAACAATCAGCAAAAGGGAGAGCGGCTCATTCTTGCCACGGTAGCAAAGAAGAAGGACGAGCGGCCGACAATGAGAACGGATATGCGCTGTAACAATTAGAAACAAACACTATACTTCAATAATGCTGACTATTACAGCCGAGTTGAATCAGCGGAAATCAGCTAGACAGGCGTACGTTATGCCGGGGAACAACTAGTAGTTCCTTATTTCCCTTGCGAAAATGGGTTAGCAGAGTTTGGAGTAAAATCTATGAAACATTCGTTAAAAAGCCTCTGTAAAACAAGAGTTAACTGTAGACTGAAATAGCACTGAAAATTTCAGTCTTTTCAGTCTAGAAATGTTCCGCATTCTACAACAAAAATGTTGCTGGCCTATCTTATGTTCAACCGTAATGTACGCACGAGCTTTAACTTAATGGTGCCGTCCATAACGATACCGTTCTTAAGTCACAATAGAAGATCTAAAGTTAACTCGACATAAACAACAACTAACCTTTGACGTTGGGGACGCTGTATACACCAGGGACACGATGCCTAATTGCGTAACCAGACGGCAAGAGGGAATAATTCTATCCAAGGATTCTATTCCAGATTTAGAGTCTCTCTCCGTGATAATAAAACTGCGTTGAAGCATTCCGATATGTTGAAATTGCTTGTTTTGACTCATGACGTGGTTTCACCAGAATTTTCGTCACGTCCGCAGGAAGTGATTGGCTCAAATTTTGGAAGTCGTCAGGCTGAAAGACTGAATCCAGCACATCAAGCTAGTGCTTATTTTGAAAAGCAACCAGTCAGTTTTCAGTACACACCACCAAAATCAAAAACTAAAATTTGGCCACAGAAAGACTGTGTTGCTGGAAAATCATCCCAATTATTTAGCGTTGCCGAATATCCACCGCTTCTCTCTTCAGAGATTGCTGCGTCAAAACGTCAAATACGCCGTCAGAGTGTGCCACCAGCTGTCACGTCTACAGTGTCGCCGCCAGTGGGTGCAACAATGCCGGATGTACAGTACTGGACAATGAAATTTAGACAGTTCAGAAGGGGCAACTACAAGTCTACATCGATTAATCATGCCTGGTTTTCAGTAAACGAATAATAATAACCGCAAAATCAATACAATACTGTGTCTGCTATTGCAACTGAAAAATAAAATTTGTTGGACACAGAATGAAGTCAGTCAATCACATAAACTGCGAATCTCTATTTATGGATTCTGGATAGGCCAAAAAAATGTGGTAGTTTGTTCGTCAGTCTCAGGAAAAAAGTATCATTATGCGTGACTAAACCTATCTGTAAAGTATTCAATTGACTTTAAAATCCTCCATTACTCTATTCAGTTATAAATATAAATAGAGCAACAGTTTTAAAAATAATTTTAGTTGAAAGTCGATTTGAAAGTCAATTTGTCGGTTTTATTTTAAAGAAATGCATTCAAGAAACGTTGAATTTAGGAATAAAAAAAGCCGTGGAAAGACAAGCCTGGGGAAAAGAAAACTAGAAAAAAAACAGCCATTGAAAAAAAAAATAGATTTCCGCAGAACGAAAGCCCAACGAAGAAGCAAGGGACAGTAAACTGCCAATGGAAAAAATATGCCATGAAAATAAAATAAAAATGTCGAAGATAACCGTTGGAAAATAGCTGAAGGAAAACAATCCGAGGAAAAAAAGCTGAGGAAAGAAAAAACAAGTTTCCTAAAGAAATTTCTTACCTATAACCTAGGTTTGTTTAATATCTCTAATGCGTGGTGCAGTGACAACCCGGACTAATGCACTGTGACTGAGGTTGGCACTAATGACCTAGTTGTCGACGTGCCATTAAGCCTCAACCCCCCCCCCTCCCACCCAACCTATAAAAAAAAACTAAACAAAACAGTAAACAGTTTCCTTCGGTTACCTCAGTGGCCTTTTTTTACACGGCTTCTTTTTTACTTTGACTTTTTTTCAGTCTTTACTGTAGTTTAATCCACATCCGGAGTTTCATTTTCGGCAGTGTGTTGCCAGCACTTGTGATTAATAGAGGTTTTACAATGTTTATTCTTTCCGCGCTAATCGCCCCAACCCCCACCTCCGCCCCCCTAACGCGAAGCGCGATCTGATTGAGTAGTGTCCGAGAGACCATACCGAGAAATGAAGCTCCTGAGTTTAATTTTTTTCATCAATCAAGAACGAAAGTTAGAGGTTCGAACCTCTAGCTATAAGTTGAATTAGGTTGAATTGAAGATTTATATTATTAAGAAACTGTAAGCTGATCTGGTTGAACAAACACCGGCCATGTTGATGTTTACGTGACCTCGTATTCCGTGCTCCCTCTCCATTAAGAGGTTGCCTCAGTATTTATCGTCGCTTTTAGGAATCAAAGTTAATGTTTGGAACTGAACGTTTCACGACAATCTGGTCACAAAACATGGGACAATTCAACCTCGCACAAAATGTTTCCATTATCAACTTGCGTGTTGCGAATTTGACTTCAACGAATGCAAGCCCCAACCCTTTTTTAATTTTTATTTTTGGTTGGTTTGAGGCTGGGATTATGTGGTGTCGTCACGTGTGGCGTAATTAGCATTCCTTATTTCCTTATGTTAACCCATCATAGTTTAACACACTAATAGGAGTGCCATAACATGTAACCATGTAATTATGAGTGGTACTACTCACCATAGATGTGACACATGACACTTTATTATATAAGGCCTGGATGCCTAATAAACACGTCCATTCCTGTGCTTGCATTAAGCTGTGTTATAGTCGTTACTCTGCTGGGGGAACACCACGCAATAGGCTACTAAGACAGTCCAGAATGCCGACGAGCCACGCCAGTGGAGTATTTTAAGATTTAATGTAATTATTCCCCCAACCAACCATCTGTAGTGCTCCAATTTGGTGAGTTGGCAATTTCATTATTTAGGCAAAATAGTTTAGTGCCCGGTATGGGAATTAATTTAAATCTTAAATCTAAAAACTGTTGTTGTTTGAGTGAGTGGAACTTTGTGTGGTTCGAATTAAATTGCAGTTAAACAATTCGTTCCTTATTTGCTAGAACAGTGAGATAAATTGCTTTGCTAATGCGCAATTTGTACAAGGTTTGTGTCCTGATGCAACGCGTCGGCTGTTTTCACATATCTTGCTATAATTAGAATAAGCAGAATAAACGCTAATAAATTGGGCCTTAGCATAGTGATGTGCATTTTCTTTACGCTGGCTGGCTGTGAGGTAAATTATCAAGATAATTACATAGTTAAGTTTAGTGAAACTTGATCGGCTTGTTTAAGCCGGTGGTGTTACTTTTTTTGCTTGAGAAGTAAATTAAATAATGGTGTTAAATCCTAATTATGAAACTTTTTGGGCAAGCAAATTGTAAAATTAGGTATGCTATGAATTTGGAATTTGGAATTACTAAGCTCGAGTTGCTTAGTAATTAGTTTTGCTAACTTGTAGTAATTTGTTAAAGCTTATTACTTGTGACATAAGTATGTCAGTTGCAGGTGAAATTGTGTACCACCTGTAGTAGCCGTCATTACTGACGTTACTTTTGCAAAACGAGTAATTGACGTTGCAGTTAATAATATCATATCAAAAACCAAAACTGGTAAAAGGGGCCGCCAAGTTCCGAATGGTTGGGCCTTCAAAGGAGTGATATCAACACACCAATACATTTGCCAAGTTAATCGAACCGCTTAATAATTCGAAGGTTAAATGAAAACTAGAACATTGCTACTCTCGGTAGCAATGTTAAAGTTTTCATTTAACGTCCAAAGTAGTATTCGGTGCGATTAAGTTGGCGAATGTTTTGGTGTGTTGATATCACTCCTTTGAAGGGCCGAACCATTCGGTACTTGGCGGCTCCTTTTACCAGTTTTGGTTTTTGATATCACTCCTTTTTTTTTTAATTGTGTATTGACTCAACTCCACTACCGTGCAGATGAGTAATAAAGTGCCACATCAACAAGAAATTGGTTTTCAACAATTTGCTACTACCTTTTGCCTGTAGGCCGAACCATTCTCAACTTAGTCACCTTTTTATTGGCTTTTGGTTTGGTTTTAATTTTGTTGTAATTTGTTGTATTTAGTTAGTTTTGGTGTGTTGATATCACTCCTTTGAAGGGCCGAACCACTCTCAACTTGGTGGCCTCCTTACCAGTTTTTGGCTTTGTTTATTTTGCTTTGTTTTTACACTTGGTTTATTTTTCGTGAATTGGACCTGAATACAATTTCTTTGCAACGTTGTTTAGATTTATCGTGCTACACTAGTGTGGGGCTAGGCACGCACGTCAGTATACACGTTCTCTTTGTCGGAACTTTGGCCGTCCAATGAGAGACGATGCCGACAATACTAACAATGGTTATAACAATATTTTCGTACTTACGCGCCCTCCCACGCCATCCCTGTTACGCCCCAGGCTCCAAACCATAAAAGGTACGTAGTTCGTATTGTAGTGCACCCATTCATCCAATTTCATGGCTGGAAGCCTTCCTGTTATTTCGGAATCGATGAATAATCACCCTATGGGATATAACATGGGGATGAGCGGACTAGCTAGTTCAACGTTATTGAGGGGCAGATTTTGCATTGAAAGCAGCATACCTTGCATTCAAACACGAGTTAATTTTTGTCAGGTTGGTCGTTGCTCTCGATTTCAACACAATTTAAGCTTTTGTACCGCATTATTATATTTCCCCAAGTACCTGAAATGTGCCCAACTATGCTTCAAGATATAAGACACTGACGCAATGGCGTCGCGCTACAATGGTTTACAATCTCGATAATTGAATTGATGTGATGTTTGTTGTGATGTTTGTTGCCTAACTTGGCGCGAACACTAGTTGTTTAATAATAATTGATAATTGTTTAAATTATTGACTTAAGTTCTAGCCTAAGTGCTAAGTTACAGACTGAGACGATATGGCAAAACCGTCTAGCCTGTTTGTTGAATTTGAAAATGAATGTTATACGTGGGACAAATACTCAACACGTATAGATTATTTCTTTAGAGCAAAGAAAGTTGCTGATGCGCATAATTTGGATATTTTAATGGCATCAGTGGGGAGAATGATGTTAGACAAAATTCTAAACATTATATCCCCTAAGGTTCCAACAGATTTTTCGTATGCTGAATTAGTTAAAGCTATTCTAAACGATTTGGAGCTGATTCCTTCAGTCGTGTCAGAACGAATGAAATTCTTCAGAAGAGCTCAAAAGTTTAAGGAATTGTTAAATCAATATGTTTCAGCTCTTAAGCTTCTAACTAGACATTGTGATTTCGACAAAATTAAGAACATTAACAGTGAGATGATTCCTGATAGATTCATTGGTGGTATTTTGTCTGAAAAGATACAAATGGAGCTTTTAAAGAAAACATTAAGTTTATCTGAAACAGTGTCTTTTGCTCTGTCTCTGGAATCTGCAGAGGCAGACCAAGCAGAAATTCGTTTAAATATCAAATCGATAAATTATATCACTAAGAGAAACAAAACTACTAAGTTTCGACCTAAAACCAGTTCAGATATCACTTGTTTTTGCTGCGGACGCAATGGACATGTAAAGTCTAGATATAAATACAAAGATTACATCTGTGGCCGGTGTCACACCCAAGGACACCTAAAGGTAGTCATTAGAAAAAGCCCTAGTGCTAAAGCGCCTAAAGTAAACTCAAAATCATCCCAGAGTTTTATTCCCAAAAGTAAGGCTAAAAACAAATACAGCTACCGCAAAAAGGTTAATCTGCTTACCAAAAACGAATTTAGTGAGTCTTAAACTAAGGGTAGTAACATTAACAACCAATTTGATGATTCAACTAGTGAATTAGAGTCCGCTGAGGACTATTGCTTGCAAAATAACACCATCGGAGTGAGCAGCAGAACTGAACAAGGTTCAGCTTCAGTTCAAACTAACAAAGTAGTCCTTAACCAAATAAAAATAGCTAAATGGTACATTCCAGTCACTCTGAACGGAATTGAGTTACTTATGGAACAAGATTCCGGTGCAGATGGACAGTCATCTCCATGGACTGGTAAAAAAAATAATACTTTTCTAATGTGCCATTACTAAATAGCCCATACTCTATCAACTCGTACACTGAAGAGGAGGAGTTAGCCATGTTTCTAGTTAATCTAGAAGTAACTGTAAATGGCCAAACCGAGCATTTAAATGCTATGGTTTCCAAACACTATAAGTCGAATTTATTTGGCAAAGATTGGATTTCTGTCTTTCGAGTAGGAAATGATGCCTTTTTTTGATCTTCAAACTAAAGTTAAACAGATTAGAAAAGTTGAGTTAAACCCATCTGTGGTTAACACTAAGGAGGTTGAAGAGGGGTTTCCAGAGCTTTTTGGCCCTGGCTTTGGAAAATTCAAAAATTACAACGCCAAAATACAGTTAAAGGCTGATGCGAAACCGATCTATCGCCGAGTTCGCCCTGTCCCCCTTGCTTTAAAAGAACGAGTAAACCAGGAAATTCAGCGCTTTGTTGGCCTGGGTATTCTGGAGGCTGTGAAAACTTCCGAATGGGCGACCCCTCTGGTCATAGTTCACAAACCAAATGGTGATATACGTGTCATCGGGGATTAAAAAACCACAATGGTTATAACAATATTTTCGTACTTATGCGCCCTCCAATGCCATCCCTGTTATGCCCCCAGGCTCCAAACCATAGAAGGTACGCAGTTCGTATTGTAGTGCACCCATTCATCCAATTTCATAGCTGGAAGCCTTCCCGTTATTTCGGAATCGATGAATAATCACCCTATGGGATTTAACATGAGGACGAGCGGACTAGCTAGCTTAATTAGTAACACATTTTCAACATTATTGAGGGGCAGATTTTGCATTGAAAGCAGCATAGCTGGCATTCAAACATGAGTTAATTTTTGCCAGGTTGGTCATTGCTCAAGATTTCAACACAATTTAAGCTTTTGTACCGCATTATTATTTTTCCCGAAGTACCTGAAATGTGCCCAACTATGCTTCAAGATATAAGACACTGACGCAATGGCGTGGCGCTACAATGGTTTACAATCTCGACAATTGAATTTATGTGATGTTTGTTGTGATGTTTGTTGCCTAACTTGGCGCGAACACTAGTGTGTGTCTAGATAATTGTTTAAATTGTTCAGCTAGAGGTGGACCATTACCTAGTTCCCACAGCTGCAGAGTTATTTAGTCAGTTATCAGGCAGTGATACCTTTAGTTTGATAGATTTGAAGGATGCGTTCCTGCAAATTGAGTTGGATAAGGAGTCCCAAGCTGCTTTAACGATTAACACACCACTCGGACTTTTTAGATGGCTTAGAGTGCCTTTAGGCCTTGCCTCAAGTCCAGGAATATTCCAGCGCGTTATGTCGCAAGTCACTAACAAAATTCCTAAGTGCATGCTGTTTTATGACGACATTTTGGTCAGTGGCAAGGGAAAATCCCATGACGAATCGTTGAACCAACTTTTGACTGCACTCCACGATGCGGGGACTAAACTTCGTATTGACAAATGCAAGTTGCTGAAGGTTTACACACCCTGCCAGAGGTTATTGAAGCCATTACTAACGCCCCTAACCCCACTAACATACAGGAGTTGCAAAGTTTCTTAGGATTCGTAAACCACTATTCAAAGTATCTCCCAAACTTGGCACATATTCTTGTCCCAGTGACCAGGCTGTTCAGCCCCAAAGTTAAATGGATCTGGGGGAAGGATTGTGACAAGGCAGTAAATACAGTAAAAGAACTTTTTGTTAAATCTAAGATACTGGTTCATTATGACCCTAAAAAGAAGCTCAAGCTGGTTGCGACGCAAGTCTTATGGAATAGGTTCTAGCCTGATGCATATAATGCCTAATGGTGAGAGCAGACCAATAGCTTTTGGCTCCAGAAAATTAACAAAGGCAGAAACGGGTTATAGTCATTTTAACTGTGAAGCTTTAAGTGTAGCTTGGGGGGTGAAAAGATTTCACGAATACATTTATGGATAAAAGTTCATCCTTCAATCCGACCAGAAGGCTCTTCTTTGGATTTTTGGTACCGAAAAAGGTATTCCCCAAATGGCAGCAGCGAGGGTTCAGCATTGGACAGTCCTTCTGAACGGGTTTCCTATGATTTTCAGCACATTTCTGGAAAAGAAAATGTAACAGATAATGCGTTGTCACATCTCCCCCTCCCCAATGATGAGGAATTTGAACAGGCTGAGGAGCAGTACAATGTATTAGCACTAGAAACCATTTCTAACTTACCAGTTTTAAATGAAACGTTAGTTGCTGAAAGTCGTAGGGATCCTATTCCATGCTAAGTATTTAGATACGTTCACCATGGCTGGCCCTGTCATTGTGACGACCAGGATTTACTTCCATACTTTACCAGGCGTACTGAAATACCTGTAGAATCAGATACTTTGTTTTGGGGATTCCGAGTCATAATTCCCGCAGCCTTGCAGAAACAAATGCTTAAAGACTTACATAGTTCCCATCTAGGAATTGTTAAGTTAAAAGGTCTCGCACGAGCGAAGATCTAGTGGCCTTCTATGGACGCCGCAATTGAGCGTAAGGTAAAATCTTGTGCAAACTCCCAAGAGTTCAAGGAAAACCAATCATCAGGTCCTAAACACACCTGGGAGTACCCGCTCAAACCAAATGTCCGTTTTCACGCCGATTTTTGTGGCCTCGTGGATAATTAATGTTTTTAATCATGGTTGACACACATAGTAAATTCCCATTTGTACACAAAATGAAAACCATAACGTCCGAAAAAGTGATAGGTATTATGAATACCCACATTGCCGAATACGGCTTAATTGCCGTACTTGTTACGGACAACGGCCCTCAATGGTGCTCGAGTTTGTTTCAAGATTGGCTAAAGTCCAAGGGTATTCGTCACCTAACAGGGCCAAGTTATTCGCCCTGGGTAAATTGCCTAGCAGAAGTTTTTGTCAAGAACTTTAAGAAAATCTATAAGGCTGCGGAGTACAAGATAGTTTTAACGCATTTATAGAATCCAGTAGAATTACGCTAAGTACTACCACTCAAGCAACAGCTGCAAAACTTTATTTTAACCGTGAGTTTGAATCACGACTTGATTTATTGCTTCCGGATCCAATAGCGAAGTGACACAGCGTCAACACAAACAAATTGCTAGTTCGCAAAATAAAACGTTGGTTAAGTTTACATTAAACACGCCCGTGTGGTAGCGTAACTTCAGCCGCACGTCTGACAAGTTATGGCTACCCGGTATAATAAATGCCGTACTACCACATGAAATCTATAATGTACTAACACAAACTAACATAATTGTGCATAAGGCAAGATGTCACTTAGGAATGAGGTTGTAGAAAGCACTGAACTAGTAGACGCGGTAATTCCTGTCGAACCGTTGTCTAAGCTAAGTCCGGATAACTTGCCAAATGCAGCACGAAAATACACCGAATTCTGCGATGCATAATCCACCCGTTAATTACCCTGAGAATAGGCGTTCTTCCACCGTCAAGCCTAGCCATGTAGCTGTCACGCCTAATTATCGTACGAGGAAATCGATTGGTTCCCGTCCTGCCAGTTTGTTGACGCCTTCGGCAAAGTCAAAGACAATGTCACCTGAGTGCACACGCACAAAGCCTGGCACCAGCCAATCAAAAACAGACAGACGTCATTATCATGACAGTCTTTCCCTTCAACCAATCACCAACAATCCAGTAAGCGGTGTCATCGATGAATGTGTCGTAGAAAAAGATTTATTTCCGCCCGACAGCGCATCGTCCCTCTTTGGACAAGATTTGGAAACTAATAATGATAATAGCGCCGTAGAGTCCGACACTATTCAGCAGACTCCAAAACCAGTTAACAAAAATAAATCCAAACGGAAAGTAATTCTCCAATTCAAGAGGTTGCTTCCGAAACTGAAACCAAAAAACGTTCCCCAGATTTAGGACGTCACAAACGACTAAAAAAAGTACCTAACCGTTTGAACTTGTAAATTAAAAATGCACTAATGCAACTGTAACTTCGTTGTCTTGTTATTAGTTATCCGTTAGCCTAATAGAAGGTTATTTTTAAATTGTGCCGTGCCGGCAAAAATGTCGCATTTCTTGTTATGTGTGCCCTGAATAGAAAAGCTAAATTTTAATTGTTGTCGTGAGACAAATATGTGTTTGTAACTTGTTATTCGTAAGGATTCCTTGGTTTTAATCTTATATGATTTTTTCTTTTACTGGCATAACATCGACTTGTGTTGTGTGTGCATGGAGCCAAAGTAAAGCCACTCAAGTTAAGATGTAAGATGTTCAACCAAACTGTAGCCACATTTTGATAAAATATCTGAAGTGCTGCAAACGTCTTGACAATTTTCTTCAAAATTCATCAACATTCTCGACCTGAAGTTTAAATCTACAAAATTCAAAATCACAGCATTATTTATTATTAAAAAATTGTTGAACATTGCCATTGTCATATATCTTAAAAATAAAGCAAGTAAAGTGTCTAATATGTACACTCTGTAAATTTAAGATAGCCAACCGTTTCTCAGGCTATTCTTCAAAATTTTTTCTCTGAAGTTATAAAGTGTTTAATTTTGTTTTTTTTTTAGCTTTCAAAAACGTCAAGCTACTATACTGTGAACGCGCATTGATAGCTCCCTTGCTCTCCGAAATTAAAAACTTCTTAAGGTAAGGCAGTGACTCACAATAGAAATATATGTTCATAGAAAAAAATACACCTAATTGTTTCTTTTTTGTTTCAGGAAGTTAGGAATTTTTTTTCAGTTTTTTTTATTTATCTGATGTTAGTGTGGTGTCGTCACGTGTGGCACCACAGTAATTAGCATTCCTTATTTCCTTATGTTAACCCATCCTAGTTTAACACACTAATAGGAGTGCCATAACATGTAACCATCTAATTATGAGTGGTACTGCTCACCATAGATGTAACACATGATCCCTGTGTCACATGACACTTTATTATGTAAGGCCTGGATGCCTAATAAACACGTCCATTCTTGTGCTTGCATTAAGCTGTGTTATAGTCGTTACTCTGCTGGGGGAACACCACGCAATAGGCTACTAAGACAGTCCAGATTACCCCCAGCATCCTCCACCCCCCCCCCTTGCACCCCCTCTCAGTGATTCCACCGCCGGTTCAGTCAATAATTAAAGGAAAAAAAGAAAACTAAGTCCAATGTCTCCGGAATTTTCATTTGCAGATTGCATTTAGTCGGTGAATATTAGTTTCCAAAGTAAAATCATTAACACTATTTTCTTACACCCACAAAGGAAAAAAGCGCATTACACTAATGTTTAAACCGCACCAAGCCTTGTCCTATCCAGACTAACTTATTATAGCTCAGTCTGCAAGTCAGTGCTCACTTCGAACGCCTCTACCCGCGGGTGAGAAGTGGACTCGTTGGCCTACAGGGTCTTAACAGCTAAAACTGACTTACTGTCATACTTATTTGTTGTAACAGTTTATTATTATCCAACCTGCAACATGAAATATCCATATTCGTCATTTCTGAAACCAATATCTTAAAACAATCGAACTTTCGAAGTCATTCACGCCCTGGAGGAAGTAATCCAAAAAGGAGCGTAGCAGAGAAGCTAACATTTTTCTGTCTAAATTTCATTGTCCAATACTGTACTTTTCTGTGCGGAAGTCGGGTCGGTCGTGCGCGTAAAGTGCCACTGAAAGTAAATCTTTAATCACTCGGGGTTGATGCTGCCATATTGGTCAGCCAATTTTTTTTTGTAACATGTTCTGCTTTGATTTGTTGTTGATCTCGTTCTTCAGGGGAAGAGATCGTGCGTAAATTAGCATATTTACAGAGCGTTACGGCCTAGTACACCATGAGCTCTTTTAACACCTAGCCTACTTAAAAACCACCTAAAGTTACAACCCGTAACACAGGAGCACGAACCTTGACAAACCAGAACACTCAGCAAGGGCCAGCTGGGGAACAAGAAAGCACGAGAAATCCTGGGACTCTAGGTAAATCCCTGCGTCGCCCTACAAAAACGTATGGTCCTGCGTAGGGAACCAACACCATACGAGGAGTGCAGCGAAACACCAAGGGCCTCATGCATTGGGTCAACCCCAGCGTCAACCACGAAATGGCGTTGAGCCGTCCATCGGAGGCACTCAAAAAGAAAATGACCCACAGTTTCGTCACCAACACCGCAGACGCAGAGTGAAGAGCGGGACCACCCTAGCTGGAACATATGTGCCCTGAGTTGAATATGCCCACTACGGAGCCTGGAAAGCAACCCAGCATCCCGGCGAGCGAGGCCATTGAGAAAGTTTGGACATGTGGTAGTGGGGTGTAACGCAAAAAGACTGCGACCCAACTCACTCGCAGACCATGCCGCTGCCCATTCCCCTCAACAATCCCCGCTACCATCGGCCACAAGTCCCTAGGACCAAGAGCAAGCTGGACCTCGGCCGAGCCATCAATGGAACCCTGTCTGGCGAAGCTGTCTGCCAACTCGTTACTGAAACTGCCCGAGTGACCCTTAACCCACAGAATGGAGACAGCCTTGCCACACTGGTAATGCGAGAACTGATTCCATCATGACAGGATGGGAGCATTGCAGACATTGGAAACAGCGACTCAAGATTCCAAGACCGGCCAACGAGTCAGTCAAGACACAGTTTTCCGGTACAAGTCAGAAAAAATGTCAAGGGCCACGGAAATGGCAACGAGCTCCCCAACGAAAGCCAAAGGTTGAGGGTTGAGGAATAAACGGTACTCCAAGTGCCAATTTGGAACACACACCCCAACCCCTCCACTCCCTTGGTCCACGAAGACCAACTCGTCACAAAACACTTGCATCCCAGACCACCCAGCCCCAACATCCTCAGTCCGCAGAGAAGCCAACGCGGCAGGGAACCAAAGCCACGGGGCCGTCGGATCTATGAAAATCGGTGGGGGGGGGGGGGGGGAAGCCAGTTAAACTCCTGTGCATGAGCAGAGACACCCCCTGGCCCGGGGCACCCAGCAATTCATGGGCCCTTCCGGACAAGGACATGTAATCCACCAAGATACGCCCTAAGGGATCCGACGTGCTCCTTCCAATTGCCAGCAGGCAAACTCTGACCAGCAATTCCTTTGCCCGGAAGGCAACTGGGACTTCACCAGCTTCCACATGCAATGCCGGCACAGGGGTGGATGGGAGGCAGCCCTTGACAGAATACAACAATGGACGAAAGCAACAAAAAAAAAAAGGACAACCCCAACGTAAAAAAATGGATAACATGAATTGAATTGAATTGTATTGAATTATATTAGAGTTGTGGCCCTAAACCAAGCGCTCTACACAAAGTACAAAACAAAACAACAAAACAACAAATCAACAATCGTGCAGACACACAGCTGCAACAATGAAACCGTTGTCTTACCACTAGTAGGAGCCATGGCTAGGCGTGGGTTTCTTAATCACTTACGAAAACAACGGCGTGGGTTTCTTACTTACGGAAGTAAGAAAACGAAGGTCTTTGGTTCTTACTTAACGGAAAGCTAAACCCGCCCATCTTAAATTTCAGTATCGTTAATGAAGACACTTAAAAACATGTGAATGGTACAAAAACCACTCAGGCTTTATAGTTATTACGTGGTAACGTATATGAATCTTCATTCTAGCAGACGAATTTTCCGTTCGTGCGGTCAACATATCCAAGTCTCGTTTGCGTGAGAAGCGAGCGACTCCGCTAGTTAATAATTAATATGTTTATTACATGTACAAGTGTAAGCCACGAAGTCCATGTGGAATGGCATGCGCTAGCACCAGGACTTATAATTCAAAGTTACACATAATAAATCAATAGTAAATAAAATTAGTCAAATTGCAAAACGAAAATGAATAATGGTCAATAAAATATTTACAATATATGATTATATGGAGTTTACTTATATTCTTAGTTAAACCACGGCTGTGACGTCACGCTAACTCAACGCCACGCTAAATTTCCGTAGGTTAAATCCCGTTAACCGTGAGCGGAAGTGTGCGTCATCGCAAAAAGTGTGGGTTATCAAGTTACCCCACACTTTTACCGATAATCCACACTTTTGTCGATAACTCAACACTTTTGACACTTCCGGATCACGCGATGGGAACGCACACACCACAACCAAAATTATACAGCGTTAAAACCGTAACGCTATGAAAACGTACAAGAGGAATTACTTAACTTGCCGGGATATCCCAAATGAAATCCTTTACCTGCTAACGCTCACATGTATGGCTGGCCAATTCCAAGTTTATTCCCTCCGTCTAACTCTTCTCTCTCCCCCCCTCCCCCTCCACAACCTAAAATGGAATGACCTTCATTCCTACCGATTCACCTATTAGGGTATTACTGGAGATTTGAAACAGTTCTCAAACTACAAACGAACAAAAAGAATTACTTACCTTGCGAGAATGTCGGCACAATGTCCTTCTATCCCTGCTTCATCACATATCGAAGTTTATTCTTTCCGAACAGAGCGAGCGAGCTAGCTTACAAGCTAAACTTTGCGAAACGACGCGTCGTCGAACTCCCACCCACCTTCCAGAAACTTGAGCGTAGCCTACAGTCTGCCTACCTGCCAAAGGAATCGTCCAACACCCACTCCCCCTCCACAAATTAAAATGGAATGACCTTCACTGATTTGACATAAGGTATTACCGTATTTCTTGAAGCAATTTTCACAAACACAAAACTTTTTAATTAAATAAGAATTAGCTTGACGTCCCAACCGTGATTTAAATAAGTTATTGTTTAAATCGATAACCGCTCGATTTTAACCAATAACTATTACTTATTAGTTGTTTGGGCCTACGTCCTGGCACTGAATGTGTTAATGAAAATGGCTTATAAATGTTACGTATTTCTTCAATTTTCCTGGGATACACATATCTGAAATAGGCCATACAAAAAACCTTAGCATTTTGAAAAAAAAACGAAAACTAGTTGATGAAGGAGAAAATTTGATGTTATATGATTAGCCGAGAGAGAGAGAAGCAGTGCGAGTTAGCACAGAATTTAGGGAAAAAATTATTCGACGAAACGGGATTCGGCAAAACGGAGAAAACCGGCGGCATTGGAGGGGAGGGGGTGGAATTGAGGACAGTACCGTACCTGTGAAATCTGGGGGCCCCCCTGCAAGAAAACATCTGGGGAACCCCTGCTGCAAGAAAAATTCTGGGGCCGCCTATGTTATGTGAATTCAGAAATTATCAGTACGGTGTCGGTGCGAGCTATTTCTTGTAAGCTATATTATTACCATTTATCATGAATTATACAAAGAACATTTTTTTTTTCGGTATTTTTATTTTTGTTGTCTGGGCGGGGGGAGGAGTAAATGTTAATTTTTGCTTGGCCTTGCATTTCTTTAAATTCGAGTTGCTCTAACACATTTCAAATCAAAGAACTAATACATGAATTGCAAATTTGAATTGCAAATTGCATGAAATGCGGAGAAAAAAAAACACCAGCTTTTTCTTACTATAGGCACTCCGCCAGTGCACGGTTTAGTTAGCTGACCATCAACATGTAGCGTTTCGACAGAAACGAGTACCTAGATAGGTAGGTACGATCGGCTCAAAGTTGTTCATCATTGTTCATCAATGTTCAACACAAACAATAATTTCGTTTCTTTTTCTTTATCATGTTGCTAGTTATGGTTCATAGGAACTAAGGAAACGAACTGTTAGTTCTGCTGCCCAGCTCATCAAGACATAATTTTGTGATGACTATAGTAAGATACCAGATAGGGCTGCAGTCATCTTGGCCTTCCGGCATAATGAATGACAGTAAATCACTTCCTTTTGTGTGTGTGCGTGTGGGGGGCGGGGGGGGGGGGGGAGCATTTCGTATTTTAATGCGCACACTAGTAGAAATAACTACTGCAATGAATGAATGAATGTAGGTTTTGAGTGGGTCAGGCAAGCTGTCTGTCTGCTTCGAGCTAGCAGTTTGTGTGTCTAATCGTTTGGAAAATACGGTAGTTAAAAAACTGAAATTTTTTCTTCTGCAAGCTCGGAATTCTGGGGCCCTCGTTTGAGGGGCTGCTGGGGCTACACCTACGGCTCTGATTGCAGCCTTGTCTACGGTAGGATATTATTTCTCCCAGTTTAGTGCTTAAATTTTTCAAAATGCTAAGGTTTTTTGTATTGCCTATATCAGATATGTGTATCCCCGGAAAATTGAAGAAATACATAACATTTATAAGCCATTTTCATTAACACATTCAGTGCCAGGACGTAGGTCCAAACAACTAATAACTAAGAATATACGTATAAACTCTATATAATCGTATATTGTAAATATTTTATTGACCATTATTCATTTTCGTTTTGCAATTTGACTAATTTTATTTACTATTTATTTATTATGTGTAACTTTGAATTATAAGTCCTGGTGCTAGCGCATGCCATTCCACATGGACTTCGTGGCTTACACTTGTACACCTTTGGGCATAAAAAATGATAGTTTTCGTTATACTGGGGCTTTAAACAATGCCATTCAACAATGCCACTCTTCGGCATCAACAATGGAGAATTCCTTCCGCCTTCAGCGACGTATGTTCTTATTTACAACAATGAAAAAGTTTACATTGTTGTCGGACTACTTGAACCTCAATACAGTCCGATCATTTTTTGTGCCCAAAGGTGTACATGTATTAATTATTAATAATAGTATCGTTTACTAGGTAGCAGAAAAAGTTTGCATTGTTGTCGAGCTTTATCCAATCAATATTTTTTTATCTTGATTTAAATATTTTTTTCTAATTAAACTTTATGTACTATATTTGTTTTGTCGTCGTTATTCTGTTTATACATGTTCTAGGCATCACATACATTTTTCCTGGCCGGAACAATGCATTTATTCGGTATTTTTTGGACAAAACACGTAGGATCGGCAGCAATCCGTAACTCAAAACAATGCTATTTTAGCAAATACTGTTGCCGCTTGCGATTGCGAGCACCATCTGAAAACTGTTTGGCGTAAATGAAACTAGAAATGGAAGATTCCCAACCTTTACCCAAAAGACGCTGATCGAAAAACCATGCTGGAGTCTACCAGCCAAGCACTTTTTTTTTAGCTACCGTGGCAAGAATGAGCCCACTCGCCCTCTTGCTGATTGTTGAAGCTTCGTTTGTTTAATTCTCCCTAACAATGCCTCTATCAAGTCTGCTCACAATTTAAGTCTGCTCCTGAGCTAAGTCTGTTCCTAAGCAAAATCGAGACACACGCTAGTGTGTCGCGCCAAGTTAGCCAACAATCATCACAACAAACATCACATCAATTCAATTGTCGAGGTTGTAAACCATTGTAGCGCGGCGTTATAGCATCAGCGTCTTACATCTTGAAGCATAGTCGAGCACATTTCAGGTACTTGGGGAAAAATAATAATGCGGTACAAAAGCTTAAATTGTGTTGCAATCAAGAGCAATGACCAACCTGACAAAAATTAACCCGTGTAGGAATGCCAGCTAAGCTACTTTCAATGCAAAATCTGACCCTCTATAACGATGAAAATGTGTAACTAGCTGGCTACTAGCTAGCTAATTCTAGTCCGCTCATCCCCATGTTAATTTCCACAGGGTAATTATTCATCGATACCGAGATAACGGGAAGGTTTCCAGCTATGAAATTGGACGAATGGCTGCAATATGATACCTTTTATGTTTTGGAGCCTAGGTTTGTAACGAGGATGGAGTGGGATGGCGCGTAAGTACGAAAATATTGTTATAACCATTGTTATTATTATTGGCATCGTCTCTCATTGGACAGCCAAAGTTCGGACAATGACAACGTGTATACTGACGTGCGTGCTTAGCCACACACTAGTGTAGCACGATAAATCTAAACAACGTTGGCAAATAAATTGTATTCACGTCCAATTCACGAAAAATAAACCAACTCTAAAAACAAAGCAAAATAAACAAAGCTAAAAACTGGTGAAGAGGCTACCAGGTTGTGAGTGGTTCGGACCTTCAAAGGAGTGATATCAACACACCAAAACTAACGAAATAAAACAAATTACAACAAAATTAAAACCAAACCAAAAACCTATAAAGAGGTGACCAAGATGAGAATGGTTCGGCCTATAGGCAAAAGGTAGTATCAAATTTTGGAAAATCAATTTATTGTTGAAGTGCCAATTTATTACACAACTGCACGGTAGTGGAGTTGAGTCTAATACTTAATTTCAAAAAAAAGGACTGATATCATATCAAAAACTAAAACTGGTAAAAGGGGCCGCCAAGTTCCGAATGGTTCGGCCCTTCAAAGGAGTGATATCAACACACCAAAACATTCGCCAACTCAATCGCACCGAATAATACTTTGGACGTTAAATGAAAACTTGAACATTGCTACCAAAAGTAGCAATGTTCTAGTTTTCATTTAACCTTCGAACTATTAAGCGGTGCGATTAAGTTGTCGAATGTTTTGGTGTGTTGATATCACTCCTTTGAAGGGCCGAACCATTCGGAACTTGGCGGCCTCTTTTACCAGTTTTGGTTTTTGATATGATATATATATACAAACAAAAACGTCAAGTGTACCGTAAAAAAGGGGTTATATGATTGAATTTTCACTTGTCTAGACGCACGCTAGTTAGGCAAGTTCGGTAACAAACATCACAACAAACATCATAGCAATTCAATTGTCGAGGTTGTAAACTACTGTAGCGCGACGCCATTGCGTCAGTGTCTTATATCTTGAAGCATAGTGGGGCACATTTCAGGTACTTGGGGAAAAATAAAATTGATTAAACCAATTATAGTGCGAGTCGATTAGTTTCCCTTGCGAATACAGCGATCGATATGGCTACTAATTGTCTAACACGTGTGAATAATTATTTTCCTAAGAATACAATCTTAACACGCAAATGATTTCTTGGCCGCGGTTCCACGACGCGTATGCAACCGTAAAACCAGTGGTCGTTTGCATTTCTAGCTTTTTTGCATCAATCCCCCATACATGTTTTGATCAATTGTGTCGGATGGCATGGCGGCGCGCACCTCTCAATTAAAGACGAGCCCACTACGATTCTTCAGTCGGTTTCATTTTAAACTGTACGTTTAATTAGAACACTAGTGAACTGAATCAACATTAAAAATATTCAGTACCGTTTGGCAGTTTTACGAAACGGGAAGCCTCCAAACCGTTTAGTCTCGGCGTTTTGAACACTTCAATTACTCAACTGCGACGTTACCACGTCGCACGACTGATAACGGATGAAATATCTAGATAGCACATTCATTGCCCAAAAGTAGTTTATGAATTTGCGCCTCCCCCCCCCCCCCCCCCTGACAAAAAAAAAACAAATGTCATACAGTAGAAGTTGTTTTAAATATTTCTCTTCCCCCTCCAAAAAAAATACTAAGCATCAAAGTCATGAGCGATTGTCCAAACAAGTAGCCTAAGTCTACGCTAATTTCGCATGCCGACATGACTATACACGCTTGTTATCCAGTTCGTATGAATCAACATCTGAGGAGCCGCGTGCCTACGTCAGTGGTCTGTGCTCTAATTTGCCAGTCATTGGTTGGTTGGTGGTGACATCAGACGCTGACGAAGCTACATAGTTCCCAGTAATTGGTCGTGGATGGATGACGTCAATCGACTGAAGAAAAAATAACGAACCTCGTACGTTTGCTGCGAACAAAAATCTTTGATTATTTCTAGTGTTCGATTTCCCCGGCGGAATCTATCCATTTTCGAACTTAGACCTAGAAATGTGCCATAGAATCTGTGTGCAAAATTTGTCAGACATCCGATAATTCGTTAAAACGCTACAGCGCAAACACACAGACAGACACCCAGACACCCAGACAGACAGACAGACAGACAGACAGACAAACCGTTCGCATAAGAATCTAATCGACTAATAATAATGCAGTACAAAAGCTTAAATTGTGTTGAAATCGAGAGCAATGACCACCTGACAAAAATTAACTCGTGTTTGAATGCCAGCTATGCTGCTTTCAATGCAAAATCTGCCCCTCAATAACGCTGAAACTGTGTTACTACCTAGCTAGCTACCTAGCTAGCTAGTCCGCTCATCCCCATGTTAAATCCTATAGGGTGATTATTCATCGATTCCGAGATAACGGGAAGGTTTGAAATTGGACGAATGGGTGCACTACGGTACGAACTGCGTACCTTTTGTGGTTTGGAGCCTGGGGGCGTAACAGGGATGGCGTGGTAGGGCGCGGAAGTCCGAAAATATTGTTATAACCATTGTTACTATTGTCGGCATCGTCTCTCATTGAACGGCCAAAGTTCCGACAATGAGAACGTCTAATTCACGAAAAATAAACCAAGTGTAAAAACAAAAAAAAATAAACAAAGCCAAAAACTGGTAAGGAGGCCACCAAGTTGAGAGTGGTTCGGCCCTTCAAAGCAGTGATATCAACACACCAAAACTAACTAAATACAACAAATTACAACAAAATTAAAACCAAGTCAAAAGCCAATAAAGAGGTGACTAAGTTTAGAATGGTTCGGCCTATAGGCAAAAGGTAATAGCAAATTGTTGAAAACCCATTTCTTGTTGACGTGGCACTTTATTACTCAACTGCACGGTAGTGACGTTGAGTCAATACACAATTTTAAAAAAAGGAGTGATATCATATCAAAAACCAAAACTGGTAAAAGGGGCCACCAAGTTCCGAATGGTTCGGCGCTTCAAAGGAGTGATATCAACACACCAAAACGTTCGCCAACTTAATCGCACCGAATAATACTTTGGCCGTTAAATGAAAACTTGAACATTGCTACCGAAAGTAGCAATGTTCTAGTTTTCATTTAACGTTCGAATTATTAAGCGGTGCGTTTAACCTAGTGAATGTTTTGGTGTGTTGATATCACTCCTTTTGAAGGGCCGAACCATTCGGAACTTGGCGGCCCCTTTTACCAGTTTTGGTTTTTGATATGATTAAAATGAACACGGATAAAAATTGATGATTTTTAATTGAAATAATCAAATGTACAATTGAGAATATTGGATCAGCTTAAGTTTTAAATATATGATTCGTAAAGCACAACAGCATTTAAACTGATCCAATTTTCTCAATTGTACATTTGATTATTTCAATAAAAAAATCATCAATTTTTATCCGTGTACATTTTAATCATATCAAAAACCAAAACTGGTAAAAGGGGCCGCCAAGTTCCGAATGGTTCGGCCCTTCAAAGGAGTGATATCAACACACCAAAACATTCGACAACTTAACCGCACCGCTTAATAATTCGAAGGTTAAATAAAAACTAGAACATTGCTACATTCGGTAGCAATGTTCCAGTTTTCATTGAACGTCCAAAGTATTATTCGGTGCGATTAAGTTGGCGAATGTGTGGCGAATGTGTGGCGAAGTTGAATATTGGATTTAAAAAAGTAAAACGATCAGCCAGTTCTGATCTTTCTTAAAATGATTTTAATGTCCTAATCTGAATTGTGGTATATTTTAAACGAATAATTTTGTATTCTTACTGTTATCAATTTGTTTTAGTGATGCTAAATAGTTTTGAACCCCATGATGCTTTGCGCTTCCGTTACTAGGCGACAGCGCCCTCTGGCGGTAAATCTCTGAAAGCAGGTAATTCTTTCCATGGTCACTAAACTAACTGGCCTGCTCTACAACGTTATTAGGGGGTACACAAAATGGCCGCCACATCTGGTTCATTTCGTCGAGGTCTGTTCTTCGAGGTAGCAACTTTGTACGGTGCAACGCGACATCTACTGCCGGCTAGTGGCAGTTTTCGAAATAATAATTTAAATTGTTACGTAGATTTTGGTAACAAATTCTTTTTATTATTTATAAGAGTATTTTTAAATGGTGTTTAAAAATATCACTCAGCCACAGTTAAGCTATTTCACTGCGTTTGCAAAAAAAAGCAACACGTTCGTTGGCAGTTTGTACGGTGGGTTTCGCCCTCGGGTGACAAAATGCGGCAACTCAATCGCATCAGCGGCACTTTCGACAGCCATATAATAATAATAATAATAATAATAATAAAAATTTACCACCGGTAAGTGGAAGGAGGTCGGAAGGGCTGGGGAACCACTTACACCGTTCCTGGCAAGTTATGGTTTTAATGAAAGAACAAAAGAATTAGGGATTTGCCAGAAGTGGTCTTTTAAGAAATCTGTGCAATGGTTCAGATTCCAACATTCTACGGAAAGCCGAAATTGATGTTGCATTCACAGTACTGGCCCGCAGAGCATTCCAAATTGGGACAATTCGAACTGCGAAGAAGTTCCGGCGACAGTCAAGACAAGAGGCCGGATCAATAAGTTTCCAGTTGTGCCCCCGTGTGCTTATAGGACAATCAGGGAAATCAAAGAATGGAAGATCTACAGATATCAAATTATGGAGGAAATATTAAGACAAATCTAATTCTTCTCAGCTCCAAAAGTTCCAGATCAAGCTTTTCAAGTCTGTCCCGGTAGGCAACGTCACGCATACCCAGGAGGCCCTTCGTAAATCTGCGCTGCACGGCTTCAATCAGATCAACACCCCGTGCTAAATATGGCGACCAAACCGGCGTGGTATATTCCAGAAGCGGTCGCACAAAAACTTTAAAAGCCCACACCTTGGTTTCAACATTACTGGATGTGAAGCACTTATTAACGATGGCTGAGCGATGATATGCTGATGCACAGACCTTCCGGCAGTGAAGGGTTTGTTTCAAATTATTGGTAAAACAAATCCCAAGATCGCGCACTTCCGTTATGGAAGGAAGCATCACATGCTCCAAAAAATACCTGGAGCAGTTATTATTTTTACCTACATGAAAAGTGAGACATTTGTGGATAGAAAGGGGTAGCTGCCAGATCTTGGACCAGTCAGTCACGTTCTGAATTTTAGCCTCAAGTTCAGGAATACGACCACCGGTAAATTTTTGCCTCCAATTTTAAGATCGTCAGCGTACTTGAAACCAAAAATGTTGTTATCGTTAAATGTTAAGTCGTTTAGGTAAATAACGAAGAGAAGTGGTCCTAGGACAGTCTCCTGTGGAATGCCACATGGAATCCGTACCCAGGAAGAAACAGTATTTTCAATTACTACTCTTTGGACCCTGTTATGTAGAAAGGCCGTTATCCAGATAAGTAAGTCACCTTTGATACCACAACCCTCGAGCTTGAGAAGAAGCTTTCGATATTGCCAACTCAGTCTCGTAATGCTATTTTTCATTCAAGATCCGGCCAGTACTGTAGATAGTCCTGTTCTTTCGACCAAATGTTTACCGTTGTGAGAGAAAGAGCGGCACTACCTATTTAATCTATCCTGGTTGTATGTGTGAAATATGAAGTTGTAGGTATAACTATGAAGTTCAGAGATATATGTGTGAAGTTCAGAGTTGTATGTGTTAAGTATAAAATGGTAACGAAGTGAGCCTCCAGGGCCACCGTAACGTACCGTTTGTGTCCTTAGAAAGTGAGTATTGTTAGAGGCTGTGTAATGTGTTCCTGGGGGCTATGGCCTAGGTTAGTAGGGCGCCCAGTTTACTATAACCCAATTCACGCCTGTGATGGCTGACAAAACGAATGATTGCAGTATTGCACAAGTTTGATGCCAGGATGACTGAAGACAGCAGTAGTGTCAAGGAGGAATTTGGGGTCAGTACTTGACAGGAATGAGTAAAAATGGTAACGGTGTCAAAGAGGAGTTTGAGGATTCGACAGGGATGAAGGAAGACAGCAGTAGCGTCAAGGAGTTTGAGAACAATGTAAGTGTATTAACGGTAGAAGTACGGGCACCTAGTCTCAGACCAAAAAAAGCATTCGTATGTGAACAGTGTAACATTTCGTTGGCAAGCAAAGCTAGTTTACGTAATCATCTTCGCCGTAAGCATTCAGCTAAAAACACGTTCACTTGTTCGGTGTGTAACGCCGCCTTTGTGCTGAAATCCGTATTGCGCAAGCATTTCCGGACGCACACCGGTGAAAAACCTTACAAATGTGTTGTTTGTGGTGTTGGGTTTACAACGTCTAGTATATTAAAGAATCACATGTTGGGCCATACAGGAGAGCGACTACATGTTTGTGAACTATGTGGGAAATGTTTTAAACGTACTGGGCATTTACGTATTCATCAAATGATACACAAGGGTGAAAAGCAGTTCAACTGTGAACTGTGCGAAAAAGGTTTCACTCAACGTAAAGGCCTGCTGAATCATATGAACATACACACCGGTGAAGTACAATACACATGTGAAATATGTGGTGAAGTATTCGTAGAGAAAAAACTACTGAAAGCTCACATTCGCGCGCACACTGGTGGGAAACCTTATACTTGCGAATTTTGTAACGCTTCGTTTTCAAGCAATGTTAATTTGAAGGATCACTTAAATAATCATACTGGAGATACACCATACAAATGTGGTGTGTGTGGAAAATCTTTTAAAAGTTACCAATCCATATTTCAGCACAAAGGTGTTCATACTCAACCGCACACGTGTGAATATTGTGGCAAAACTTTTTCACAGAAGAATAATTTTATCGAGCACATGTTGATACATAGTGGAGAGAAACCAAACACATGTGAAGATTGTGGCAAAACGTTTAGACAAAAATATCATTTAACAAGGCACCGTCGTGTGCACACGGGAGAAAGATACGAGTGCCATCACTGTGGGGTGCTATACACACAAAAGACAAATTTGCGTAAACACATGCTGAAACATACAACTTAAAAATACCTTGTTTGCTTCACGTGTTGATTTTAGTACTAGTTGGTATTGATGCTTTTTTGGTGTGTTTTCGTTGCTGGGGTTGGTCGTGGGCATGTTACATTCTTGCTAAGGAACAGAGTGATAAGTTCAATAAAAAGTATGTTTTATTGATTAGAGCACAGCACATTCAAATTATTAGAGGCTTCGCCTGCAAGCCATGAGGATCCGAGTTCGTATTGCGACACTGACTAAATTTTAAAATGTCACATCGCTTACTTTGAAAATTCGAGTCCATGTTTACGTTTTGTATGCTTAGATTTCAAAGTAAAGGATATTTACTGTTCGAAAATCCTTTCAAATTTTCGATGGTTAGGTTTTTCTGGATTGGGGGGGGGGGGGGGGCAGAACGACTGTCTTCGTCAGGCTACCACACATCACCGCTTACTTTGTCGTGACGAAGTAAGCGGTGATGTGGTAGCCTGATGTTCTGAGCCCCTCCAACTCCAGAAAAACCTAACTGACGAAAACGTGCAAGGATATTAGAACGGTAAATATCCTTTACTTTGAAATCTAAGCGTACAAAACGTAAACACTGACTAAATGTAGGTACTGTAAAAAAAAACAGGACCACTTGGTACTACTTGAGTGGAAGGAATTATTGTATGTTGTCATCCATCCGTCTGGTGCTTGAAACACAGTAACTTATACAAGTTTACATCGATTTGTTTCACATTTTGTAAAAATTAATGAAATTTGCTTTTCTGATATTTCATGAATAGATATGAACTTTTCCCTACAGAGAACACTTTTTCAATTTGTTAGGCTTTCATATAGTGAAAACTCCCTGTGTACAGTTCCCTTTATAATGGAACTGTATAGCTCCATTATAGAGAACCGTTGATCACTGCTGTAAAAGGTCTTTTCATTTACTAAAAATGATCCTTATGAGGAACTAATTTGCAAAACATTGCGTCGACCAAGAAATCGGTGAATATATTAGACAAGGAAAAAGGCAAATCTGAACCACCAACCAAAATTGAAACCTTTTTCACCGAACAATGTAAAACTACAGTTCTCTTTCGCAGAATCCTCCTCACTGTGTTACAAGATTGGGATCCTTCCCTATGCCTACGGCACATTTTTACCTCATTAATGCAGTCATTTATTATAATATTGCGTCACTTCTGCCTCTATGCCACTTCACCCAACTCTGTTTGCGTTCAATCACTCGTTTTCTTAGCGCTGGCGCGTGCAGTCAGAAATTCTTGTGCTAAGGCCATTAAAAAAAGAAAAGTTGGTTCTCAGGCCCTCCTGCACCGATTTTTGAGGAGAAATAAAAAGAAACGACGCGGCAAAAATAGCAGTTACAGAACTAAAATAGCCCTTAGTGAGAAATTGAAATATAAAATTACCATTCTTGTCGTTAAATAATTGTGTGGACACGTGGTAAGAAGCATTAAGAGGTAGTATTCATTATTTTACCCAAACTAACAAATAATTCTCCAAAATGTACGGAAAAACAGGGTCGAAAAATAAAAAATTAAATTCCGTACTAATTTCTTGAGAAAAATGCCCGAGAACCAACTTTCTTTTTTTAAGTGGCCTAAGATTGTTGAATTACTAAGAGAAATTCGTTTCGAATGATCGTTTTCGCAGTTGAACTGGAGTGCGCCATCTTTCAAAGCAAGCAGCGTGGCTACGCGGTTGGTGGGGAGTGTTTATCGAGACTGGTTGGAGAGTATTAAGATTGCGGCCGGCATGGTGATTGGTGACGGCAGATTTTGTGAGAACGAAAAACGTGGCGGCCTGTTAGTCCGGCCAAAGTACGTCCCCATGTGGATATAACTGCTTGAGAACGTGGCGGCAGTGGTTTAATACGGATTGTCAGGTTCGTAGTGGTTATTTTTGGTTTGTGTAGCCGAATTTGGAGAGTAACGAGGAGATAGTGAAAGAGAAGTGCGCATAGTGTGAAAGAGAATTCACGCTATGTGAAACCTATTGTCGGAGTCGGTAACTGACCGCAAGGTAAGGAAACCGCAAGTGTCCGACTGTGAAAATAGTTGTTGGTGGTGGAAAAAAGTACGATTGGCTCAGTTTTAACATTTTTTATTTTTTTTTTGGCGGATGTGGAACGCTGTGGCGTGCAATGGCGTCGGCTCTGTCGAGCGTGAGTAGATAATTTTGTGGTGTGTGCGGTTGGATTGTTTGAAAACAAAAGCTGGAACGGAGCTTAGAAATGATGAGAATATGGCGTGCTGGAAGTTTGAAGGGCCATCGTGCAGAGTGGGCGGCTGTTGGGGCGTCGTCGCCGGCGGTGTTGGAAATTGTTAACGGAGCTGGTCTAGAGTTGGGAAATACGCCACCGCTGAGGGTGGTTTCGGCGAGACGGCCGTTATTTGACGATGCTAAAGAGATTGCTCCAAAGTTGAGTGAGGTGTTAGCTCAAGGTGTAATTGAGCAGGTGAAAAACGGGACTGTAGGATTTGTATCCCCAGTTTTTTCTGTGGCGAAGCCAGACGGATTGATCAGGATAATTTTGAACCTGAAAGGCCTCAATGAATTTGTAGTGGCAAGAAAGTGCTACTTGGATACACTACCGAGGGTAGTAGAACATTTACAGCCAGGGTGTTGGATGGCTACCATCGGTCCGTCTCAAGCGTATTATGCACAATAAAGGACGGTGCACGACGATTGTTAATGTTTTCCTGGCAGGGTTGTCCATACCGCTTTTGTGTGCTGCCATTTGGTTTGGCTTCAGCCCCGGGTACTTTTATGAAACTTATGTCAGTGGTGAGGCGCTTCTTGAGCCAGGCTGGTTGTGTTAATTTTCGTTTACCTGGATGATTTTGCAGTGATAGGCCCGTCCACAACAGGTGTGCTGCGTGATGTGCGGAGATGTTGGAAACCTTGCGGAAGTTAGGTTTTTTCGTAAATTACGGAAAGAGTTTTCTGGTACCGTCGCATGCTTTGCAATTTTTGGGAATGATGTTGGATCTAAAGTCAGCCTGTTTTGTGCTGCCACCAGAAAAACAAGCTCGTGTGGTACGATTGGTTGTGGTACTGCAACGGAATCCGGTCACTGTTTTTCAGAAGCTTCAAAGGTTGTTGGGCCTGGCGGAAAGTTTGTTATATTCCGTGGAGAACGGCAAGTTGCACACACGTTGGTGGCAACACGACTGGTGTCGTGCGGGGGTGCACGGAGGAAGCCTATCGCAAGGATCTTGCGAGGATTTGAGCTGGTGGGCGAAGGCTCTGAGTCACCCTGTGGTAGCAAAATCCTGGGTCTCTGTGGCGGCCGCAGTAGTGGTGACAACTGACGCTTCGGCCATGGGCTGGGGAGCGGCCACAGGGGATTCGCAGGCGCAGGGAAGGTGGCAACCCAGGGAGGCTGCCTTGCATATAAATGCGAGAGAATTATTGGCTATGCTAAAAGCGCTAGACGTTTTTGGAGACCTGGTCAGGGGACGGGTCGTACGAATCCTTTTGGATAATGTAGTGGCCGTGTCGTATGTGAATCATCAAGGGAGGACGAAGTCTCAGATGCTTAATGCCATGGCCCGTAGCCTAGAGCAGCGTAGAAGTCAGTTGGATTGTGTGGTACAGACGGCTTTGTGCCGGGGAAGTTGAATGTGACAGCGGATTGTGTCTCGAAATTTCTGGGACAGTTTTGACTTCTGATTGTGTGCTGCGGCATTCCAGAAGATTTGTAGGTGGTTTGGGACACCGGACGTGGATGTGTTCGCATCAGAGGCGACAGCCCAATTGCAGCGATTTGGGTCGTGGGGACGCTGCCCAGGGGCAGAGTTTGTGGATGCGTTCAGTGTGAACTGGGGCCCGTTCTTTCCCCCGTGTCCTTTAATTAGACGTTGCATAGTGGATTGAGTCTGGATTGAGTCTGGTGACACCGGACTAGCAGTGTGCAGCCTGGTTCGTCCGGTTGTTGACCTGCGCCATGGAGGGACCGTATCCCTTGCGGAGCGCAGGGGCCCTCTTCTGGGACCCGTACTTGGATGCCGAGGTGGCGGGTGAATGGGGTTCCTGGGTGGTCTGGGGTGTAGGTACAGGATGATTACCAAGTGGGACCACGGTCACCACGGCCATCTTCGTCTATCCCAATCTTGTAACACAGTGAGGAGGATTCTGCGAAAGAGAAATGAAGATTCTCCCAAAGAACTTGTTCTTGCCAGGAAAATCTAAGTTCTCTGAGTCCAATCCAACTAAACTGTGTTACAAAACAGGGCCTGCCGCCCTCCTGGCATGGAATCGTACGTTCGCAACAAGAAAAGAGTGAGTGGACGCGAACAGGGTAGGGGGAAGTGGGATAGAGATGGAAGTGACGCAATATTTTGCATAAATGACTGTTAATGAGGTAAAACGCGCCGTAGGCATAGGGAAGGATCCCAATCTTTTAACACAGTTTCTTCGGATTCAACTGAGAGAACTTAGATTTTCCTGGCAAGAACAAGTTCTCTGGGAGAATCTTCATTTTATGCATACTGTCCTCGCAGTACTACCAGGCAGCAGATATAGTTCGATTTAATTTGTCTGGTTTTTATACTCTGTATAAGGAACTCGGTGGTCGTAGAGTTCCTACTTTTCCTTATTTGCTACTTTTTTTTTCTACTTCCTTATTTTCCTACTTTTTTCCTGTTTTCAGATGCACAGTTCCCTACTTTTTTTTCAGCCATGCTTAATTTGAGTATAAATTTAAGTATAAATTAATAAAATAATGTGTAATATTTGAGTTCAATACGTAAGGCACCAACTTCATTAGCATACTTGGTCCCTGACTTGTATTCAAAGTAACTAGGCGTTCTGCACGTGCGCGTTGAAAAGCATCACTTCCGGTTTCTTATCTTGCGTGACGGTTTCGTTTTCACAAGTCTACCGTGAACGTCCAAGCATAAATTGTTGGATAAGTTCTTAGCCTACTATTATGTTTCCACTGTTTAAATTTAGTACTAGCTGTTTGTAATTTCTTTTCTCGATACAATGAATGAGTATTAAAAACCTTAAGTGTTCTGTATTACGTCACCATGTGTGTTGGGTTTGCTGAGCCAGCTCCTATGGAATGGTTTCGTCACACATTTGGTTATTTCCAGTTTGTAGAGTGTCGACAACGAGAAAATATTCAGAAAGTTAATGAGCTACAATTCCGTGCAGCAGCTTTTCATGTACTGCTAATAAAATAAAAATGTATCACTGCCGTTGGGTACGTTATAGTGGACACTGCCGCTGCCCTTTTTTTCTTAAATCATCGCGGGTCAAAATTTGTTATGTTGATCTTGGGTCCTACAACAAATATTTAATTCGTACTTTCGCGAAATTGTGACCGATTTTAACATTCTAATAGACCATTTTAACTTGTAGCGTGCACAGACCACCGAGACGGCAGGGGCAACGGTTGTTTGCTCATCAGTTTTTTTACCCTTTTTTAAGGTTGTCACTCTTTTTTTTACCATTTTATGCCCTATTCCTGGCCTTCTTTTTGCCCATTTTAGGCCACTAGGTCTTTTCTCTGGTTGCAGTACCAGCATTTATCGGGTCAGAAAACCAAAATAAGACATATTTTTTTTACAAAAAGAGTAAAAAGGTCATTTTTTTCGAAAAGGGCAGGGACAATGCCCCCCCCCCCCCCCTTGTGCACGCAACTGATTTTAACCAGCTCGAAACGAGCTCCTATGGCTTAGGCCCTTCACTTCAAGACTACCTCAAACGACTTTGGAGTTTATAGGCTATTTAGCAAAAATAAAATAAAATGTGAGATGAGGATGAAAAAATAGCGTAGTAGACAACCCTCTCGAATGTGAAGCCAATAGCAGTCGCCACTTGGCCAGGAGACCTTACAAAGCACTCGCCACATACCAATGACATCTTGCACGATGCATGTTTTTTTTAATTCATTCATTTATGAAATTGTAGAATTCTCTTTAACCCCAGTATTAATGAAGATAAAGCAGTTACGTAGCCCTTATAAATCTGAGCATAACGCCGCAAACCGTTCGTCTCTAACTAGTTCTGTTCCCGAGATATCGCTCTTTGAGTATCATTCTCTATTGCTAGTCACCATTTTGGCGAGTAAGGCTAAATTTCAGGTCTTAACTACTGATTTCCATTCGCCAAATGGCGCATGGCGACCGACATTGGAGAGGGTTGGTAGTAGCGATATATTCTGTTTTTTACTCCTTTTTACATCCTCCACTCCCCCCCCCCCCTTCCCAACGGCTATATTGTTAAAATAGTAGAGGTGGAGTCTTGCTGAAGAGAATGCTTATATATTTTACGTTTCGGTGGAGATTATTATGGTATTGCTGGCGGGTTGCGTAGGCATTTTTTTTAGAACAAGTTACAAAACTTTTAAAATGTTCAGAAAAAAGTGTAGGCCTACTAAAAAATTCTTGTCTCAAATACGACCAAGTCAGACTTGTCTGACGGTGGTTCCCTGCTCCCCCCCCCCCCAAAAAAAAACTATATCCATTGCTGTCTACTTTTTTCCAGCTGCTGCAATGGGATCAAGGTATTAAAGTGATTTTTGTTAAATTGAATTTGGTAGCCAAGATTTAAGAATGCTTTTGAAACACGTAAGCTTTTATTACATTTACTGGTATTAAGCCCTGATATTATGCCGATGGGTTCCTTATTTTTACCTACTTTTTAGTGAAAAATTCCTTATTTTTCCTTATTTATGACTTACAAAATTCCTTATTTCCTACTTTTCTCCCCCTAAATCACGCTACGACCCCTGGGAGCTTGTAATTATTGCACTCTTCGATGTAAGAAACTGTATTATGAACTCTCTGTGTAAAGAACCATTTTTGGTGCACTAGGTTATTTGTTATAAAGAAAAACCTGTACTCTGTATTTAATTAGGGTACACCACTTAGTTACTTGCTTACTTTCACAGGGGATGAAAAAACCAGTTACCGGCGGTTACAGTGGAAGAGTGAAGACAACACTAGAAAATTATACAATTTCCACAAAGAACAACAAAAGTTCATCTAAATTTTCGGTGAATACTGAATACATTATGAGAAAGTACTTAAGTGTAGATACAGTTCACCTTCATCAAGAGAGTATAGAAGCACTAATTGACGATTGATCACAAAGAGGTAGCAAATGAGTTTGGCATCAATTTCCTGACGGTCTTTCATGCTAAGGCTGCACCTGTACTGGTACATGGGTCACTGCGCGAGATCTGTATCTCTAAAGCAAAGATGCTTGCTGCACTGAAAAACCTTAACCCCAATAAGGCAAGTGGACCTAATGGTATCCCAAACAAATTTTTGAAAGAATGTGCAGAGAAGCTAGCAGAGCCACTGGCCATGATTCTTTCAAAATCCTTCAGTCATGGGCTGGTACCGAAGACTTGAAGAAGGCTAACATCACGCCCATCTACAAAAAGAAAGGTTCTAGGCTTTTTAGCACTGAACTACCGTCCAGTGAGTCTTCTTCCCTATGTAATTAAGATTTGTGAAGGGCTCTTTCTAGCAGAACTTAATCAGGAACTTGATGAACTTGACAGCTCTGATGATACTCAACACGGCTTTGTTCCGGGTAGGTCGTGCGTGACAAATCACCTTATTGCCAGAAACCAATGGATGAAGGCAGTTGACATCTTCTTTCCCGACGTTGAAAAGGCCTTCGATACTGCAGTACATGGCATCCTTATCAACGACTTGTGCTCCCACTGGGTTAGTGTTGAAATGGTTAGATGGATCGCCAGCTTTTTAGAAGATAGAGCTGAGAGTTATCGCTAATGGGGAAGCTTCTGAATGGTTCCCCATTACTTCTTGTGTGCCACAAGGCTTAGTGCTCGGCCCGAAGCTATTTGCCCTTTACACAAGTGAATCACATACAGCACTCTAGGGCGACTGCTACAAGATTGCAGCCGATGTCAAAGACTGTAAAGATAACGAGAAGAGCAACGCTAACATACTTCAAAGTGACATCAATCTTCTCCAAGCCTGGTACACAGCCAATGGCATGAGGCTCCACCCCGAGAAGCCATATGGGGCACAAAAACCTTATCATATGGCCCATAAGAGACTCAATGTTACCGACCAAATTAAGAACCTGGGCGTTATTATGGACTCCGATTGATCTGTAAGCAAACAATGTGCTGTGGCTGCTGTTAAAGCGAAGTGAATGGCTGGCTTCCTTTCTAGGCATTTATGTAGGCTTTCTCCTGAAAACGTTGCTTGAGTCCATAAGGTTCTCATCCCATCACTTGTGGAGTTCTCCAGTGCAGCATGGGCTCCCTGGTTACAGCGAGACATTCAGTTACTGGAGAGTGCGCAGAAACTCGCTTCTCGTGTACTCATGAAGATTAAGGTGGGCTACAAAAAGCGGCCGAGTCTGTCCAGGCTGTCAACTCTGGAACAGAGATGAAAGAGGGGCATGCTAATTGAGTGCTTCAAAATACCCCAAGGAACATTACAGGCTCGACCCAAACGAGTTCTTCACGATGGCTACCACCACTAACTTGAAAGGGAACTCCCTAAACCTACACAAGTCACACAGTAGGCTTAATGTGCGGAAACATTTTTTCTCTGTTGCCATTATTGATGAGTGGAACAATCTTCCAGACGACGTGTGCAAGGCCAGCTCAATGAACTGCCTTAAGGCAGTGTTGGTCAGGCACATGACGCAGTATAACTTCCCCACGGGACATGGCTACAAGTCACAGACTTTGCCATATTTTGAACTAAACTAAAGCACATCAACATTCAAATGATGCTCCGTGCAAGTCAACCACTGAGCTATACAACACGGTTCATCTGTGTGCGCACTTCTTGCTGAGTAACTCGCTCAACTTGGGCCGTATCAGCCTATCAACATTGGGAAACGAAGCTACACTGACAGAATCTGAATTGTACAGCAACCTCTGCCCCCCCCCCCTTCCTCGCGCCCTCATTTCTGCCCAACCCCTTGCGCCGAAGAGACCACCGCCCTCTCCAACCCACCAGTATTGCAGTAAAGCGGGTAAGGCGGAGCCTTGCTCTCACCCCCTCGTTCCACCCCGGTGGCCTCCAACCCTGGGGCTCTCTCTTATCTCACTCTGCCACACTCGTCAGTCCTCACACAGCACGGTGTGATCTATTGTGTGCCCTGTGGGAACTGTGACTATAGATCAGAGAGACGAGGAGATATTTTCGAACCCGCCTCAACGAGCACGTAAATGACAGTCGGAATGGTGCCATGAAAACTCTCATTCAACTCTCCCCATGCGTACCATTTCATGGTCTTGGAGTCTGTGGCCCTTACAGACTGCCAAAAATCAAGTCCGCTGTTTGAGCATCACCGCAGCTTTGTTTCCCAACGTTGGCAGGCTGATCCAGCCTAAGTTGAGCGAGTTACCAGTACGAAATACAGCCCCTAGGTGAACCGTGTTGTAGCGATTAGTGGTGTACTCTCACAGCGGTTCATTTGAAATGTGATATGGTCAATTCGTGCTTCTCCTTTCTCTGAAAGTAAACGGTATCTACACTGAAGTCCTTTCCTCATAGTGTTTTCACCTAAGAACTTTAGTTGTTCTTTGTGGAAATTGTGTATAATTTTCTGGTTCATGATGGAGGGGCACAATCGGTATAAAGGGCTAAAAGCAAAATTTTCGGTGGAAATAATATTGTTGGTTCTCTCACTCAGTTCGTGAATAGAATGACCATTGCGTGTTGATTGATCAAGGTTTAACAGTCTGCACCACAACTATTACCCGATTGACGCGATCAGGTAGCTGCTTAGAAGCCAATATCCAGGAAAAAGAGTAAATCTGGAACGTCACAAATATGGAAGTACTGTCATTTTGATAGTGATTATAAGAAGAGAAAAAAAAGTTGCCACAAAAGAAAAACTGTGCAAGTAAAATTAAATGCTGTTCCATCGAACTATTTGAGATAGCCTCAAGAAAAACCAATCTAAAATTTCTTCAAGCCTAACAGGGCTCGAAATAAGCGGTATCGCATCGCATCCACAAATTTCTGTTGTTGCTATGCAAAAATTGAAATGCATTGCAGTTGTTGCTAATTATCTTTCCCTTTCCTCCTCATTGCTCCAGTAATTAGAATCCTCACCCGTTGAAAGTAAACAATATTTGACGATTGCTGCCAACTTGCGCATTCCCCTCTCCGGTCTGCAGCTCAACCCCCACTCTTGTCTGGCTACGGTCAGAAACAAGCAGCATGGCGGCTGCAGTTACATAAGTGTTGTAGACGTATGGAAAGACATCCATTGTTGACTTTTCGAAAAAATTGTTGGATCCAAATGGAGCATGGTTGGAAATTTGGCCAGAAGCATGTTTTGTACTTTGCCTAAGAAATATGAAGGCTTGGTAAATGGACATATGAACTCAAACGGTGCATTCATCAATGGAGTGCAAGGTGCTGCGTTAAAAAAAGGCGACCTAAGCAAGCACGTGCGGTCTGACATGCACAAGCATGCAACCATCTTGAAATCATGGGAAATTTAAAGGACTTTTGGTCTTTAAAAAATGCTTGTTTAGAGAAACAGCAGATTTGTCAACTTTAGAGAACCACCTTCTCAGTAAGTGCGAAAGTATTATTATGTTATTTTACTGTGTTTATAGTGGGCAGTGGGGTAAGTGTTAACTTTCATATTTAACAAAGATTTGAAAAAAAAAATACATTTTAAGAGTACATCCTTGTTAAAATGGTTTTTTTTTCAAATCTTTGTTAAATATGACCTTTAAAGAAACAACAAAATAAACTTTAAATAATTTTTTTTTTAAATGCTAATCAGTTTTGGAATATTGCTACGCAGTTTTGAGTTTGCATCGTAGTTGTTGGTACGCAGTTTTTTTTTTTGCCATAATTCTAGCCTGGCCTAATCAGTTAGCTGATGTGATCCAAACTAGGAACCGACTCAGCTTAGTTTAACAGCCAACCGAGCAATTAGGTACTGGTTTAAAAATAATACAAGGTTAACAGGTACCCTAGACTATACAAATTTTTTACTATAAAAAATACTTCCTAACTCTAGCCGACATTTGCCGACTCTAGCTAAAAAAATGTTTTAAGGTTTTACATTTTTTGTTGAATACTACAAAAGAAAGGTTTCCTTGCTCGCATCATGTACAGAGAACTATCGTAACGACAGGCCAAGTTAAAATACTGAATCTATAGCTATATATTTGTACCGAAAATTGCTGAAAATAAGCAGCTTTCACGGAAGTACTTAAATTATTCTTGCTTTACATCGTGGTATTTGAACACTACAGTAAAATTTCTTCACTGCGTGCTGTCAGTGTCGGCCGGTGTTCGTGTGAAGTGGATAGGCTTGGATTTATTGCCTATTGGTAGGAGTGAGGGCATGGGTTTTATAAAATAAATAAAAATGTTGACTTGTTTAACAGGAGAATATCAGCAAAATCAGCCATGCGAGCATGGGCTTTTATTATTATTTTTTGTCAAAGTTTTAACAAATGCGCTTAAAAAAATTGCAAGTCAAAATACTGGCTTTTTAAAATTAACCTTTGTACTCTTTTGCCCCCCCCCCCTCCCCACACTTCATAGTATGTGTCAGAATTTAGTTATGTGACGAGAGTTTTTTTTTGAATTGCCCTAAAAAAAGATTGTTTTTAAAGAAATGGTATCATAGATCATTTGAAACAATTTAACGTTTAAAAATCACGATATAGACTGGAAGAAAAATCCCAAAAAATAACTTTCAACGGCAAATGTTGAGACATTTTGGCACCGGGCGGTTTTACCTTCATTTTGGCATGCTGAATCCGAATCTGCCCGGTGCCAATTCGAATTTCTCCTCCCAAACCCGGAATTGAAGATGGCGTCCAAAAATGGCGATCAAAAAACATATTTTTGCTTCTAGCGCCTAAACCGTTCATCCGATCGAAAACAAACTGGTCACCAATTGTGTTCAGAATAAAATTTCCCTCAGAAAAAGTTCTATGCATATTTTTCGTAAAATTAACCCTTCTGGCCGAAAATCATCATTTAAGTTTTATTAGGCCATTTATGTATGCTATAGATACAACAGCACACATGTGTATTATAATTCCTGACTTTAAACAGCTGCAATGTTAGTTCTAATTAAGAACCACTAACATAATTGGGCTTAAATGAAAGGTGAAGATGTATATTTTGCAGCAAGGGTTATTTAAACGGTTTATTTTAATTAGAATCTAAGCTATGACAATTTATCTACATTGTAGCTCTTCGATTTTTGGGTCGTTATACGATAAGTTCCATCTTTAAACTAGTGTAGTAGTCGTTCTAAATTAAATAAATGGGGGTAATTAGGCTTATATGAACGATGAAGATGTATATTTTCCAAAAAGGGTAATTAAAGCGATTTATTTAAATTAGGCGCTAAGCTACGGCAATTTATCTACTATGTAGCGCTTTGATTTTTGTATCGTTTTACGATAAGTTCTATCTTTAAACTAGTGTAGTAGTCGTTCTAAATTAGATAAATGGATGTGATTAGGCTTAAATGAAAGATGAAGATGTATATTTTCCAACAAGGGTAATTAAAACGATTTATTTTAGTTAGACGCTAAGCTACAGCAGTTTATCTACGATGTAGAGGTTTGATTTTTGTATCACTTTACGATAAGTTCCATCTTCAAACTGGTGTAATAGTCGTACTAAATTAGATAAATAGATGTAATTAGGCTTAAATGAAAGATGAAGATGTATATTTTCCAACAAGGATATTTAAAGCTATTTATTTTTATTAGGAGCTAAGATACGACAATTTTTCCACAGTATAGTGATAGGCTTTTTGTGTCAGTTTATCACAAGTTCTATTTTTAAACTGCTACAGCAGCCGGTATAACACAGATAAAATGTTGTAATTACCCGTGTTGGAAAATACATATCATAGGCTTTCAAATAAGCCTAATCACATCCATTTATCTGAATTAGAACTGCTACTACAGCAGTTTAAAGATAGTACTTGCTGTAAAATGACGCAAAAATCCAGGTGCTACAACTTGGATAAACTGCCATACCTCAGCTTCTAATTAAAATAAATACTTTTAATTACCCTTGTTGGAATATATATATATCTTCATCTTTCATCTAAGCCTAATCACGTCCGTTTAAATGAATTAGAACGGCTACTGCAACAGTTTAAAGGAGGAACTTGTTGTAAAACAACCCAAAAATCAAAGCGCTACAATGTAGATAAACTGTCATAGCTTTGCTCCTAATTAAAATAAATCGTTTTAATTACTATTGTTGGAAAATATACAGCTTCAACTTTCACTTAAGCCTAATTACATCCATTTATATAATTTAGAACGACTAGTGTGGCAGTTTAAAGATGGAACTTATCGTAAAATGCCACACAAATTAAAGGGTTACAACGCTGATAAACTGGCGTAGCTTGGCTCCTAATTAAAATAAATATTTTCATTACCCTTGTTGGAAAGTATGTATCTTCATAAAATGACGCAAAATTCAAAGCGCTACGATGTAGATTAACTGCCGTGGCTCAGCTTCTAATTAAAAATAAATCGTTTTAATTACCCTTGTTGGAAAATACATATCTTCATCGTTCATATACGCCTAATCACATCCATTTATATGAATTAGAACCGCTATTGCAGCAGTTTAAAGATCTTATCGCAAAATGACACAAAATTCACAGCGCTACAACGTAGATAAACTGCTGTAGCTCAGCTTCTAATTAAAATTAATCGTTTTAATTACCCTTGTTGGAAAATACATTTCTTCATCGTTCATATAAGTCTAATCACATCCATTTATCTGAATTACAACCGCTACTGCAGCAGTTTAAAGATAGAATTTACCGTAAAATGACGCACAATTCAGAGCGCTACAACGTAGATAAACTGCCATAGCTCAGTTTCTAATTAAAATAAATCGTTTTAATTACCCTTGTTGGAATATATATATATATTCATCTTTCATCTAAGCCTAATCACATCCGTTTAAATGAATTAGAACGGCTACTGCAACAGTTTAAAGGAGGAACTTGTAAAACTACCCAAAAATCAAAGCGCTACAATGTAGATAAACTGTCATAGCTTTGCTCCTAAATCATTTTAATTACCCTTGTTGGAAAATATACAGCTTCACCTTTCATTTAACCCTAATTATGGTAGTGGATCTTAATTAGAACTAACATTCCAGTTGTTTCAAGTCATGAATTATAATACACATATATGCGCGTAGTATCTACAGCATGCATAAACGGCTTAATAGAAGTTAAATGACGAATTTAGGTCAGAAGGGTTAATTTTACGAAAAATATGAATAGAACCTTTTCTGAAGGGAATTTTATTCTAAACATAATTGGTAACCGGTTTATTTTCGATCGGTTGAACGGTTTAGGCGCTAGAAGCAAAAGACTGTTTTTTGGTCGCCACCTTTGGACGCCATCTTGAATTCCGGGCTTGGGAGGAGAAATTCGACTTGGCACTGGGGGTAGATTCGGACTTAGCATGCTCAAATTAGGTTAAAATCGCTCGGTGTCAAAATGTCTCAACATATGCCGTTGAACTTATTTTAGAGCGTCTTTTCTGGGAAAAGTCGTCCTGTCTAATAGTTCAGTTTCAAGAAAACCACTTTGCATACCACTCATGGGAGACATATTAAACAATTCCATTTTTTCTGCTATTTACAGCTATCGTATATGTTGGGTGGTTGCAAAACAATGCTGTAGTAATGCACTTAGGAGGCGAAAAAACTGGTTGGCTTTTCTGCCAGACATTAGGCTACAAAAATCGAGCCTAGCATCTCTTGTGCAAGAGAAGTGCTGATACGCATGGCCGATTCAACAACGACAGCATATACCGATTTCGCATTGGTAAATTCAAGTGGTCCTGGCCGTGTCAAGGAGGGCTGGGTACCGTTTTATTAACCAATGCGAAATCGGGCCAGCCCTGGCTGACTGCTATTTTGAGAGCCGGCCCGGCTCACACTAATGGTGTGAGCGTGGCACGGCCAAGACCGCTTTATTTACCAACGCGAAATCAAATTGGGGACGGAGCCGGCCAGCGCTGCTTAAATCGGAATGGTGCTGCTGTGTATCAGCCGAAAGTGGAATGTGTCAAGTACCACAAACCGACACATGGCGTGCTGTAAATTGTGTTCAGCGAGCCGTCGAATTAACCAACGCGAAATCGGGCCGGCTGGACCAGCAGTGGCCCCGATTGGCACTGGCCGGCCTGCTCCAGTCCGGCCTGGCCGCTTGTATTTACCAATGCAAAATCGGTCATAGGCAGTTATTGGCCAGCCTACTGCTTGCTCTCAGCTAGTGGCGTGCACGGCAGGGAAGCTTATCGTTAGTTTATAAACAATTGTCTTTCGTGGAAGCGTTGATAGCAAACAGCAAAGGAAAATTAATCTCAGAAGAATACGATTTAAAAGGAATTGTAAGATTATTGTAGAAAAAAGGTAGATGATGAACTATTAATTAAAATGTATGATACGGAACGGCAGACATACCAACAGGACACTACAACAAAATCTAAATGCATGGTGTACTGAAGAATATCTACTATATTTCACATTATATTAAAAAAAAATTGTCTCGTAACGTTTGCTACTACGATACGGCAAATGAGCCAGAATCTTGTGTGCGACGATGCAATCACTGACCAGAGAAGTTTTCATCGGATGCTGATATTGGTTTTCTTACAAAAAAACAAAACTGAAAGCTTCGTTGTTTTACAGTTTCCCGTACCCGTTGTTCTTGTTCATCAGACTTTTACGTTTTTTAAATCTCCGAACACCATATTTCATAAATTCAGCAGGTAATTTGGTGGGGGGGGGGGAGTAGGAGAAATCATATTGCGCTGAGGGTACGTGAGGTAGCCTACTTTAAATTTATTTACACTTTTTAGGTGTATTAACAAAAGTTAAAATATTCACACGAAAATTGTGACAAAGTCCACATTGAATATAACACTGCAATTTCATGTGGCCAATTTTTGTTAGCTACTCAATACAAAGTACTTGTTTTACTAGCGTTTTATAATTATCTTTATTATTATTATTTGTAATTTTAAATGTGTGGTTAAAACTAATGTCGAACCAATAAAACTTACGTGAGTCTTCCTGTTACGGATTTAAAAAAAATCTGAAAGTCAGAGGTCATTAGGAATATCCCGCCCTTCCCTCCCTCTGGCCAGTCCGCCACTGTGAAAACAGGACATCATTTAACTTTAACTTTATTTATGTCTGTCAAATCGCCAAAAGGCATTACATGACTAAAAAGAACAATAAACAAGAACAAAGAAATACCGGCCTCCGTGATGTACAAAAATGTAAACATGGTCCATTTGGATTCAGTGTAATCCACAGTCACTCTTGATGCTGCTTATGCAACTTAAATTCATATACTTAGGAAATAAAAATAGAAGAATTGGACGTCAAAAGTAACGAAAAAAATAAATACAATTTTTATACATAATGCTGCAAAAATGCATTTCTTCTACTAATTGTTGTCTTTGGTTATACACAAAGACAAAAATCCTTTAAATTCTTATAAATTCATGTAAATTCCTATAAATTCTTGCTTTTAGCTACAATAAATCTGTGCATGCGTGCTCTTTTCCCGTAAGAGATACTAAATTTCATATTTTAGGAAAACAAAGAATACAATTGGGTGTCTAGAGTAAAGAAAAAAGTGAATACCATTTTTATGCATAATGCTTCAAAGATGCATTTCTTCTACTAACTGTTATACGATACTTAGTAGGGTGGTCCTTATTTTTTTATTGTCGAAATTTCTACCTCCCACCCTTCCAATAGATAGTCCCCTAAAAAAACTAATTACCGCAAAATTTTTTTCACATTGGTCAATATTTAGGGTATGCTCAAGCCACGTCAACTTTTACCGATTTTACACTTTTTGCGGGCTTGCAGCTTAAAAATTTAATACCAGTCTGCATGGATCACTGGAAAATTGGGGGGAAAAGGAAAAGAAACATTGCATAAAAACGTTTATGAAGTAAAGGTACAATAGTAATAGTAATTGTTGCCATACGGGATATGAAATATATGGTTGCAATAAAAAGATTAAGTAAGGGAAATTGACGTTTCGTTAAAGGAGAGACATGCAATCGAGATTCACATTATCGGTCCTTTTCATTGGCTCAGATCAGAAGATTTTGCTTCTGTTTAGCCTCGTTAACAAATTAAAAACGGGAAGCCAAACTTGTTAACTCGTTGACAAAGTACGAGACAGTGCCATGAAGAAGGGTCAACTTTTTGCAATCCACGTAGCAATAGCGGTGTTTTCGGTCGACTTGCAAACAAACTGAATCTGGTCCTCATCTTTCATCAGCTAAGCATTATACACCTACATTATGCAACTCCTCTCTCTGTGGTGTCATTGAAACACATATCTCCCGTGCAACATTCTCTGCTTCACGATTTGTAGTCACGATTTGTTATCTGAAGTGATTGGATCGATTTCTAAGAAAGAATCTGTAAGGACAATAATCTAGAAAAACTTAACGAGTGTTTTCAGTTAATGACTCACAAAGACTATTCTCAGGAATCGTGGACAGTGAGAGTTTTTTCAAGACCTTGATTTCAAGACCTAGGAATGTTCTGTAGACATTCGCTTGGGAGGATCTTCTTCTCCTACATGACGGAGTGCTTCCAGTCGGGTCTTCTACTCAAGGTTTGTAATCAGCTACTATGATGTGGGATCAATTTCTTTAACCATTTGAAAAGGACCTCCACCACTGGTCCCATCATGACACTGAATGCTTTTTCTGGAAGAATCTCATGCATATGTTATTGGTACACCAAGTAAAGAACTTCTGTTTCCAACAGTTTTTCCAGCAACACATACGCACTATTCTTCTGTCCAGTGTTACTCGAAGTTGTATCATAGCAGATTGCTTTGATGTGATCTATGACTCCACAAGCAGACAAAATCTCGACCATTGTATCAAGCATTACCTGGGCAGCTCCAGAATCGAGCTTTGGAACAGCCAGGAGTTGCTCTATTCCAGAGCCCGAAATAATAATTGGAAGTGTATCTAGTTTCTGTTCTTTCGTGAGATCCTCTGTCAGGTTAAAATCCCAGTGGAACACCAACGGTGTCTTAGGTTTAAACTCTGCCTTCAGCTCGGCTGCCTAGTTTACGTGACGAGCTTAATAATAAGGTAGAATGGATAAAAGATTGATAATTTAATTCTGGGTATTTTGCCCTGAAGCTTGAAGGACGGATGCTATTATCTGCACTGCACGATGATCACTTGTCTTCGTTCAGTCGATGGATCAGATGACGGAAGGCTTTAAGATTAGTTTCATATCCTGTTTCCAGGCTGATGAAGATGGGGTGACTTCGCCAATATCTCCTTCGACCTTGGAATCGGTCGTTTCATCGGGATTGAAAGGACATCAATGATTCGAATTCAACAACATGATCCAAATTGGCCATCTCAGACAACTATTTCCCTTTCTACAAATGCTGAAGGTTATATTTCCCATCTTCAGCTTCCTCCTTCCATACAAAATGATCAATTTCAGCCAGCACACCTCGACGTTCCGCTTTTGGCTGCGCTTAAAGATATGCCTTATCTTCTGGGATTGTGTTCAGTGCTTAGGCATTCTGATGGGCTGCATCGAATGTGTCTTTAAATGAACCTTTGAATGCTTCTTCTCCAGCCACTTGGGTTGCATCCGTCTAGCTTTACTTTTCTGCAGTCCTTCCCATTTCTTAACAAATTCCTCGAGATGTTTGTTCGCATTGTTGATTACAGCCTTCTCCCCAACGATCTGCATCTTTCTTAAAGTGTTAATGGCTGCGCCATATCATACTTTTGCTGTCTTTAGATGGTAAAGAGACACTCCAAGAACATTCCAACAGGACTTTGTTGCACTAAGAGATTATTTAGTTGAAACAAGCAAGTGAATTTCGATCTTTTTACGGGTGTTGTCATACCTTAGTACTGTGATTATTTGTGATTGATTATATTAGCAATTCAAGATATTAGTGATTATGACTGATAATATAATAAGCTTATGAAAATAAGGCAAAGACGTATTACAAACTGAAGGACTCAAAAAGGAATATAAGTTATTTCAAGGCACTGATCGTCAAATAGTCCAGCGAACTCATTCAACTGCGCTTTAGCGAATAAAGCATCAATACAAAAGTGGGTTGAGCATACCCTAAATATGTTCCAATCTCGTCCAAATTCTGGAGAAATAACTTTTTTGTAGTGGAGTATGAAATGAGAGGGTGGGAGGTGGAAGAAAAGACAAAAATATTTTTCTTGTGTTAATAAGGACCACCCTAATACTTAGGTTATATACAAATACAAAATTCCTTTTAACATGTTAACATGCCTACTCTTTTCACATAAGAGATGCTAAATTGATAAGCTTTATAAAACAGTCATTTACGAATTGTTCATGCTAAGGAGGTTAGTCGAAGAAGAAAGTAGTAAGCTCAGGGGATGTACACAAGATGTGAGAATCAAATGCGTTTTTAAAAGTATTGACAGAGGATGCAGAGATCACTTGTTCAGGTAAGCTGTTCCAAGTTTGTTGTAGTCGAGAAAAGAAAATGTTTTTTGCCCATGTATGTTTACGGAAAATAAATTTAAGTTTCAAGGAGTGATCCCTGGTAGCGTTGTAAGTTTGCAATTGAAGGTATTTACGAAGAGTAGGACCACCGTAGTTAAATTTTAAGATTTTAAACAGGGTGAGGATGCCAGATCGTACATAACGCCACCAAATGGAAGGCACATTTAGAAAGATTAAACGTTGTTGGTATGTTAGATTGCTTAGGTTTCTGACTCTCTTTGTGAATCGTCTTTTCACATTTTCCAAGGCTATTTGATCTTTTTTGTAGTAAGGGCACCAGAAATCGATAGCATACTCAATCTTCGGGCGTACTAGAGCGAGGAATAATTTAAAGTAAATAGAATGGTCACGTGACGTGATGGTTCGACCGATTAAGCAAGAAATGGAATTTGCTTTAGCTATAACTGCCTTGATGTGGATCGAAAAATTGAAATTATCGCTAATTGTGATACCAAGATCCATGTTGGTGTCGACAGAGTTTAAAAGGTTAGTGTTCCAGTAATAAGGGAAATTTGGATTATTATTTCCATGGTGGACTATACAGGATTTTTGGGGGTGAATATCCAATTTCCATACTTCACTCCAACTTTGTAGGTTGTCAATATCAGCTGGAGTAGAGAAGATGACTGCGGCATGCTCAAGCAAGCGCCAATTTTGGTATCGTCCGCGAATTTTGCTGAGCAGTTTACAGATTTTTTGCCAAAATCATCGAAGTAGAGTAAAAATAAGAGGGGGCCCAAAACAGATCCTTGGACCGTTCACACCGTTGACCTGAACACAACCAGAATGACTACCATTTATGACAACAGTTTGAGTACGGTTTGAGATCCAGCACTCAATCCATTTTGAAATATGCCCGCCAATACCAAAGGACTTAAGTTTATGTATGAGTAGATTGTGGGGAACCTGGTCAAAGGCCTTAACAATATCCATGTGGAAAAAATCAACTGAGATATTTTCATCCATGGCGTGGTAAAAATTCCCGTAAAACGCTAGACGATTCGTTACGGTAGAGAAACCCGTCCGAAAGCCATGTTGATCAGGGCTGATTAGACTCTCACTTTCAATGAATTTAGTTATATGTTTACAAAGTATAATTTCTAAAATCTTTCCAAGCTGTGACGTAATACTGATTGGCCTATAATTTTTTGGGTCCTGCCAACAACCTTTTTTGAAAATGGGGGTGACGTAGGCAGGGACACAACCAGATTGTAAAAATTCGTAAAAAGGTGGACTAGCCTGGGAACAAGTATAGTTTTATGTTGTATTAGGAAATCAGTGGATATATTGTCGGGACCGGTAGGTTTTCCAGCCACCAAGCCATTAAAAGCTGAGGACAAGTTTTCGTGGTTAAAGATAAGTGGCGGTATACACACAGGAGCAGAGAGAACAGGTGGCAGCTCATGGTCACCATAGCTCGGCACTGCAAAGTTACAACAAAAACAAGAATTGAGCAAGTCTGCCGTAAGTCCAGGTTCTTGTATAAGGACGTTTACAGAGTTTTTTAATGGTCCAATGGGAATGCTTTGCTCACTCGTTCAATAGGAAACAACACCACAAATACGCGTAATAAAATACTGTAATATATCGTACCCGAAAAGCAGCGAGGATGGCGCAGTAATTAACAGCAAAAATCTTATACGAGCATCGCATTCATTATACTGTCCAGATTCAATCATAGAAATTCGGTGTACCATCCAGATCACCACAAAGGTAAGTGATGACTCACTTTTGCTCGGAGACCTTTTTAGCGGTTAGCGAACTAAAACCGCCCTAACTAAATTAACTAGACCATAATACCTTGTGTACTGGCGCTCTGCAAGTCACCCACCCGCATACTTGAATTTCGTCGGATCAGAATTGAACAAATGTGTCTGGTTTTTGAGGAGATGTCGCTGACATAAATCGGCTACCCCCGTTTGTTGGCGGCAACCCCATTAATTCGACGTGTGACACGTCGAATTAAAAAAGACATACTACACCACAGAAACGAAACTAGGTCCTACTCTAATTAAATTGCTTGATTTCCATACGTAAAAAAATAGCAGTATAGGTATGGCAGCCAGTTCGTGTATACTCCATGGATCCATCGTTCTTCTAAAGTTGCCAAGAAGACCAAACCCCCAATCCCTCTCCCCCAAGAGAAAGAAACAGTTAAAAAAAAAGTATGCATGAAACAGTTGAAAAAAATGTAATTCACAACTAGTCGAGACACATCGAAAAAGCACTGCATTTAGTAGGAAATTTCTTAAATAAAACAAACGTGCGATCGTGTGTAGTTTTTTGTTGATAACTGTAGTGTATGAGCTAAGGTGTAGCTAACTAGTGTTACCTACTTTCATTAACATCTCAAGTGGATACCTCAAGTGGCCTTATATTTATTCTTTTTAGTTGTATGCACACCCACTAGGGTGTCTGGTGCATAATAAAGTA
>JAHWFP010133142.1:355298-493385 GCA_023313725.1 Lithobius niger
TTTTTTTTTTTTTTTTTGAATTTTTGAAAAATTAATTTCTTTGAGCCTTAAGTCTGCCGAAGCAACTGAATGCTTGTATGGCTGAACCGGCTCAATTTTGAACATTACCAGACTTTTAGAGAAGAAGAAATATCTGGTAAAGGGAGGTGCCAACCCGGGGATTCGATCCGGGAAACCTCCGATCATCGTAGGGGCCGAAAGATTGTCCAGAATTGGCCAGAATAATTCCCATAGCCGCTGAAGGAGCATGGTAGCCTCTCACGCTACCCTGACCGGCAGTCCTGGCGGGGACTTTGCCAAGGTCCCCTTTCCAGGGGTTCGACCAGATCCGCAAACCTCCAGCAACCAGGCTGAGCTCTCTCACAACTCAGCCACGATGGTTCTCGATTTTATTTCTTGCGTTATTAAATGTAGGCTATTGTTTTTATTTCAATACGGGTGTGAAACCCATTTCTGTTGCTCTTTGGATACCAATACCGACTCTCCGAATAGTTAAATCTTGGTGTGGTTCGACGAATGTAGTTCCAAGATTGACGGTTCGAATCCTTGTTTGGGGCAGTTTAACGTTTCAGAACAGAAAAATGGATATGGTTCGTATCACTTTATTTCGACATATTATTTTCTCTTTAGTATATAAATGTCACGTCTTCATTCTGGAACAGTTTATTATTTCAAGATAACTCCGCAATTTGAAACATGGCTCCTTGATGTAGGTTATTCTCAGTTCAGATGACTTATTTAATTTTGCTCAAAATAATAATAAAAAAAAAACCACCGGTAATTTTTAATCGTTATGTTTCCTTATACTGCAGTTATTCCTTTATATATACCTGCACAAATCCTTTTAATGACGCGAAATATGCACAAAGAAAATAAAATTGGAAAAATTACATCATTTAAGGAAAAAAACTGCCAGTTATTGTAGTACCAAACGCTGATAAAGAGTTGAACAGGGTGATACATCACGAACCTTCTATCTAGGCTCATAAACAATCCCTTCTTTTCTCCCACGTGTTTTTCAATCTGCGTGATAATCAGTATTTAATTTACGATTGCCAAATAACTTTCTTTTTTTGGGTTTCCCGTTTTCTTTTGCTTGTTGACATATAGTGGGCTGCACTGTACAGCTACGAGCGCGGGAGGGCTCGCTTCGAATTTCACACGTTAAAAATAAGGCGCGCTGGCCAGGGCTGGCCTCGGCTGGATAGGCGGGCCGGGCGGGCGCGCGTGAGCCCTGGCCAGCTCGCTTTGGCCCAGAAAACATTATTACGTGTGAAATCCGCCGTCACGGGTCAGCCAGGGCTGGCACCCAAACATTATAACGTGTGAAATCAGTATTAGTCACCTCTTTATGGGTTTTTGGTTTTGTTTATTTTGCTTTGTTTTTACAGTTGGTTTATTTTTCGTGAATTGGACGTGAATGAAATTTCTTTGCAACATTGTTTACATTTATCGTGATGCACTAGTGTGTATCTAGGCACATACGTCGGTATTCACGTTCTCATTATCCGAACTTTGGCCGTCCAATGAGAGACGATGCCGACAATACTAACAATGGTTATAACAATATTTTCGTACTTACGCGCCCTCCCACGCCATCCCTGTTACGCCCCCAGGCTCCAAACCATAAAGGTATGCAGTTCATATTGTACTGCACCCATTCGTCCAATTTCATAGCTGGAAGCCTCCCCGTTATCTCGGTATCAGTGAATAATCACCCTCTGGGATTTAACATGGGGATGAGCGAATTAGTAGCTAGAGCTAGCTAGCTAGTTAACACATTTACAACGTTATTGAGGGTCAGATTTTGCATTGAAAGCAGCTTAGCTGGCATTCCATTTCCTACACGAGTTAATTTTTGTCAGGTGGGTCATTGCTCTCGATTTCAACACAATTTAAGCTTTTGTACGGAATTTTTATTTTTCCCCAAGTACCTGAAATGTGCCCAACTATGCTTCAAGATATAAGACATTGACACTATGGCGCCGCGCTACAATGGTTTACACCCTCAACAATATAACTGATGTGATGATTGTTGCCTAACTTGGCGCGACACACTAGCGTGTGTCTGGATATGGAAATGCGAGCAAATTACAATCGATTAGGATACAAAAATTACACAATAAAGTTTTAACATAGACATTGACACAGAACGGTATTTGGTACAACGGTGGTACAACCTTAAAGGGATATACCTCCCAGCGCCATTTTTCTCGATCCTCCACATCAAGTACGGCCGCAAAGGTCTATTTACTTACCGTTATTGTTTCCATTGCTAAAAAACCATTTTAAAATGTGGCGTCTAGGAGAATTTCTGTTAATATTGTTAACTATATTTAAGAACGAACCGTCACTAAATGACACATTGCGCGCGTACAATAATCGTGACGTTTCATCTCTGTGTGTACATCTACTAATTTTCTAATAATTACCATGAGATCTAAAATCTAATAGACTAATGCGATAAAAATTAAAATTAATTATTCCAATAGACCGAAGAAGCAAAAATATAAGACACTAGCCTAGAAAATTATAAATTGTGATTTTAAAATACGAGAATCATTTCGGTTTGTGACCAGAGGCGTAACTTCAAAATTGGGGCCCGGAGGCGGTAGTGCAGTGGAGGGCCTTCTTCATAAAAATGCAGTTATTGCCATACAAGGCCTTGCAAACATGTATCAAGGTTTAACTATTGTTTCAAACCTAGGGTAAAGTTGGACAGTTTTACCACGATAACCAAGCTTTAACGGAAATTATGCCCTGGTAAAACTGTGCTACTTTACTATAGGTCGGAAAACCACAATATAACCACAGTAAAGCCGTGAAAAGCCCTTTCATTGAAAAGAAAAAAAATACGGTTTTCCTACACAATGCAAGAGCGCTGTACAGGCCACACCCACCCCCCCTTCATAAAAAAATATCCTGTTTTTGCCACATAAAACGAGACTCCGTAGAAGGGCCCCTCTGCCCAGTGGAGGCCTTACATTAAAATAAAATTCAGTTTTTGCCACAAAAAGGCGAGAGCCCAGTGGAGCCCCCACATTGATATTTTGAAGTTAACTACAAAATTTTAAAATGGGGCCAGTGGGCCCCAAAGTCGGTGGGCCCGGAGGCGACTGCCTCCTCTGCCTCATTGTAGTTACGCGACTGTTTGTGACGACACAATCGTTGACTTGATTCTGTTTCGTGTACTATTTACAAAGCCAACCGAGACAGCAGCTATGCGATGAACGCAGTTACCAACCCAGCTGACCTTGGCACTGTAATTGCTCGGATGACGATCTGCACGTAGCTGTAATTTGGCACGCGAAATGTTATAAGGCAGGCCGGGTGTCCCTTTAATAATCTGTTAATAACAGTCAGAAATTACAGGAAATAAGAAATTCACTAAATATTCTGATTTGAAAACGTCAAAAACTACAATGTAATAATGATTAAAAACTATTTCGATGTTAAAATGAAATTGGAAGCGGCTCAAACATATGAAATTGAAAAAAAAAATTTTGAACTTGCCATTATGGCGAAATGACATCAGATTACTTCATTATAAAAATATTTAATGAACTACCACATTGTCACAAAAACTCACTAGTTATAACAAACTAAAACTAACATAAGGGATTTTTTGGGCTAAAATCAATATGTGGAAGGTAAAATATATAGGCTAAGCGGTTTAATCACTACACGTAAGCCTAGGTAGATTACAATTTTTGGTTGAATAACTACACTATAAAACTAGTTGTTTGTGGAGGTAACATATTCATTGTTTATTTTATACATATTGTTTTGATTATTGATGCATACATTTTTTAGTTTATTTTTTTTAAATATATTGTTGACACATGCAGGCCTTCTCTGGCTTGGTGTAATCTGTATGGAATAAAAAATGAACTTTAAAAAAATTCCAACTGTTAAAAAGATGTAGTTTGTTTGTTTGTTTGGTTTGTTTACTTACTCATGACTGGAAAAAGGTACGAAAACCAAATACACTGAAGCCATTAATGCTTAGGCTTATTGTTTTTTGTCTGTGTGGCCCCCCCCCCCCCCCCAAAAAAAAGTAAATTCACCCAGTGAGCATCATTTCAACACTTATTTCGACATTCAGAGTTAACCTCTAATTGCTCCATTTCCCTACAATAGCTCATGGCCATTAATTGTTTTTCTTGCCTGTTTCTACTTGCCTGTCAGAAAATATCCACTGCCTGTAAATTTATTTGCAATCAGTTCCTGAGTGCTGTTTACCCTGGAGGAATCGAAACTCTCTAGATACGCCCAGCTCAATCACCCACCTGCGCATACGCGGGTCCGGCACGCGCAGGCCCTACATAAATGGTGCTGCGGCGATAGCCAGACATCTCATTTTCTCCAGCCTCCGGCCAAGACACACCGGCGCTGTTACCCTTCATCTTTCGTCTCTCGTCTCTCGTCTTTCATCCAACCTCTGTCTGAAGACCCGTCTCTCTTGCCTGCTGAACGCAACCAACGAAGCCTCGCTGACTCTGACCATGCCGTTCCCCCTGCCGAGTAGGGTCACCTTTTGGCCGACCCAGACTGCCACATGCTGCCCTACTCTACTCGGATTCTGCCAGGACAGCCACCTGTTCACTCCCCTCATCTGAGATCTGCCGACTGGCGCCTTTCATCTGACCCGCTTAATGACGCTGTCTCGTCTTTCATCTATCGTCCTACGTCAAAGCCAACTGAAGACGTTCTCCTGTCTTTCGTCTCTCGTCGTTCGTCATAGCCAACTGAAGACGCTCTCTCGTCTCTCATTTCTCGTGTTTCGTCGCAACCCTCATAAAGACGCTGTCTCGTCTTTCATCTCTCGTCATTCGTCATAGCCAACTGAAGACGCTCTCTCGTCTTTCGTCATAACCCAGAAAAAGACGCTCTCTCGTTTTTCATCTCTCGTCGTTCGTCATAGTCAACTGAAGATGCTCTCTCGTCTTTCATCTCTTGTCTTTCGTCACAACCCTCACGAAGACGTTCTCTCGTCTGTCATCTCTCGTCGCTCATCACGGCCAACTGAAGACGCTCTATCGTCTAAATCTCGTCTTTCGTCACAACCCACATTAGAAGCTCTCTCATCTTTCGTCGTTCGTCAAAACCAACCTCTCTCGTCCTTCACCTCTCTTCTTGTCACAACCCGCCAGAAGACTCGCGTCTTTCATTTGTTCTTGCCCATGGCATGACCTCCGTCGGCTATTCTCACCGTTACCGTCAACTGATCGTAACCAGCTTTGCGGCGCCTGCCTCCGTGTGATTGCCGCCCATCGTTGTTGCCTTCAGACCTCCTTTGAATCACCAACCGTCTGCGACTGCCTGTCCCGCTTCTTTGCTGCCTTCTGTCCCTCTCTGACCGTAATTTGCAGCTTTTCCAAGCCACCGACCTTCATTCACATATGCCATCAACCTGCTCATCATTTGTCGTGGTTTCGACGCAGTTTTTCGGCGACATATTTCAACCATGCTCTGCCGCTCTTCATCGGACTCCACTGGCTGTCGTCACCTCTCGTCCATTGAAGCTTGCTGTCCCTCATCTTTCGTGCAACAGCTTTTCTGGACCTACGTTCTTCTACCATCCCGGCTACCTACATAGCAATTCTAAGCTTGCTGTCCTCCATCTTGCATCTGTATCTGCATACAAATCTTCCAATGACATGCCTATTGTCCCTCACCTTACGTCGTTACAGCCAATTCGAACCAACGCCCCTTTCTACCGCCGTCGCTCGCCATAGGTCGTTCATTGACAGAATGGCTGCAACTCCCAGGCATTCGGCTATGTTATGTCAACATTTAATAAATCAACAGAATTTTCAACACAACAACGGAATTCGGGCTTCTTACATTTCAAGCTTAGGCTTTTCCCTCTTGTGAAGTTCTTCAACCAGCCCACTACACTGCAGTTCTTTTATGCACCACCTCCGACTTCCGGCGCCTGTTCCTGACCTCTAACTTTTGCTCTCAATGTTATGACTGTAAATATAACAACATGACGTCTTAAACTCTCAGTTGCTGCAATATTAAACATGGGAATCACTTGTCTCCATTGAATGTCAATGCTGCTTCTTCAGAGTAACTTCTCACCTGGAAAACGAGCAGATTCATGGCATTTTCCGAACGGCATTTAACCCTTGGCCTAGTGACATATGTTATTCGGGTTGTATTCGCTTCTTGTTTCGTTCTGTCAACGTCATCCCCACTTCTCCCGTCCCTGTTAGGGCAATGCACTGTTCTAAACATGCAAGGGAATGTGAAGTTAAAAAAAAAACACACTCTTCAAGGAGATTTGTCCTTTTAAACTGGGGAAACTTGAAAAGGTCAGGAATGTTCATCTTGTTTGTAAAGACTTTCCGGCTCAATTTCATCCAGAATAGCCTGCTACTCCATTCTCGGAAGCTTGACCAAAATTAACTCATAACCACTGACCTTCAATTGCCGAGTCAACTGTCCCTCGCCAAAGGTCATGTGTCACGTATAGCAGACGGGGCAGACGGCTAGAGACGCTGCAGGGCAGACGGCTAGTCAAGACGACTCAAACATTACGAAACTCACCACAATCGCACCAACTCGACCATTCGCAAACCCATTCCAATCACCATGGTTCTTGGGAACTGCAACCCGGCTAGCTTATCATGCCAACATTGTAAGCACTTCATCCTTCTCACACAGTCAACTCTCTTTTCTATCACGTGACAGCCCACTGGATTTTGAATAGTATGGTCATGACAACTCTTGACAATTTGACCTAGCCCACGTTCATGTCTTCCAACCCTTCTGGCTGTCTAATCTGTGTGTGCATCATGCCACTTACACAGGTTTCACAGCTCATTCTGGCCATCACCTTCAGGTTTACAACCTCTGCCTCAATCCATGCTGCCAGTTGTCCCTCAACAATTCCTGGCAACTCGGCTAACCTCGTTCATCACCACCTCTTGTCCTTCACCCTGAATGAGGACAACCCTTGGAACCTGCATCCCTCGACCAAGCTGAGCTGGAATCATCACTTCCTTTGGCATCGGCCCACGCTTCCAGCGACCCATCGTTTTGCTTCATTGCAACCTGGACTACTGCGCAAAGCCTCACCACGGCCCCTTCGGACCCTTGGCCTTCACTCCTGCCCTTAGCTTCAATTGGGTGTGGCCGTCGTTCGGACAACCTTCACCCCGCAGACTATTTTCACTTATGTAGTCTTCATATGGAAACCCCCACAGTGGCCCCAAAACACTTCGTCTTGCTCCTCTCGGTTTCGGGACCCTCTCATGACACATTCATGGCTCGTCAAATTTACTCCAATGGACTTGACCACCAAACCCGCTGCATCCACACCTCCAGTGGCAAATCCTCTCATCAATCTGGAACGAACACATTTCATTAACGAAGCCAAAAACAACTTCACATTTCTACCTTAATCTTAAGAAAATTTGCACAAGCTACTCTGCCGCGGCACCCATCTTCACTTTCGTGAATCTCAACTTCTCAAAACGAAACTCTCTCACGGAGTGATGTGACCCCACCAACAATGACGACCAGTATATTACTGGCAACACGTGCATCCAATCCTCCCTTTCGGAAGCTAACACCTCTGTATTCGAACTCACGAACACCGCCCTCGTGATCTCACGACCACCATCTCGGTCCCTCTTCGCAACACATACAACTCCACCTTAAGGCACTAACCTACGTTACAGGCCCTTGGCGGACACCACCTTCAAGTTCCTTTCATGGCTACAAAGCATGCAACTGACCACCACTGGAAGACATCGAAGCTCACCATGTACAGCAATCTCATCTTCCTGCACTACAAGCCACGGACCTTGATCCGCGCTGGACATCTCCCTTGCATCAACTATCGATCTCGCACAAAGCCTACTGGTCGCCCTCAACTCAAAGCTTCAACTTCAACCTGTTGACAACCTGAAACAACAACTATGTCAGACTTAACACTTCCACGAAATCCGCAACTCTTTTGCACCCGGATTATCCGCAACAACTGATCCCAGCCAGCTATCGACCGACATTGGCCTTCTACCTAAGGACAACAATAACCTTGCATAACCAAACTCCAAGTTGCTTCCAACACCTGGAGTACAATCACTCGAACAATCAGCGAAGACTAACACACCTGCCGCTTGAATCGAGCCAACCCACAACATCAATTCAACCATCAATAAAACTCGCCTGATCATCCAAACCAGCTCGCCTCGATGATGGAATGCTCCTTCCCACAGCAGATTGCCTTTGCACACTAAAATCTGCCGAGTACAGTAACAGACGGCTTTCATGCATTAATCTGTTAAAATCTGTCTCGATGGGATCCCAGCTCTCACCCTTGGGTACCCGCCATGATGGTGCCCGCTACCTATATTGACGAGGTCAACTGTAAATGTAAATAAATTTACAGGTAGTGGATATTTTCTGACCGGCAAGTAAAAGGCCCAATTTTACCTAGTGGGGTGGTCAAAATTGGTTTCTCTTGCCTAAGGAACATATACACTACCTGTAAATACCCACGCAGCCTCCCCTCTCGAGTCACCATCATGGCTGACATATCGGGAGGAAAAGTAGATGGCTGGCTATCGTAACACCATTTATGGAGGGCCTGAGCATGCTGGACCCGCGCATGCGAAGGTGGGTGACTGAGCTGGCCAATCTAGAGAGTTTTGATTCCTTCATGGTAAACAGCACTGAATGCAAATAAATTTATAGGTAGTGTATATTTCCTTAGGCAATAGAAACCAATTTTGACCTCCCCACCAGGTAAAATTGGGCTTTTTCTCACAACTCATCCATACCATTTCCATAGTAACATGCGTGTATAATTAAAAAAAAATGCATACATTTTAAAACATGAAAATTACAGTATGAGTAAATGTCACGCTTTTCCAGACTAACGTTGAAAATTTCTCAGAATTCCATACTTTCCAAACCTGGAAAATGACCTTAAGTAATTTCATACTTTTCTAGCTTTTCAATGCCCCGTACGAACCGTGCTGAATTAGTGATACACAGTTGTTGTTGTTAGGTGCCAAGTGTATTTTTCTTCATTGTCAGTCTTTGGGTTGCAACCCGATTTAAAAATAATGAAACTGATGCACTCACCATTTTACTTTGAATGACCAGCAGATATTGACGAAAATGACGCACAAATTCAAAACGAGCCAACACAAACAGTATTAGCAAATTTTCTGTGCGATTAGTCAACCGCCGATCGAAAATTTGCTTGTACTGTGTGTCTTCGTTTCTTTTGAATTTGTGCGTAGAATTGTGAGTCCTTTTCATCAAAACTGATGCAGTAACTATGTATAAATTGAAGTCTTAATATTTGAAATAGAAAAATTAAATTTGTAACGAAATTGAAACAGAGGGATTTCATTCCATAAGAAATTTTTACAAATTAGTACAAATGATAGTCATACCATTCCTTGTCCTGGTGTATAAAGATAGCCTAAACACATGTTCTGTGCCAACAATTTGGCGAGATACCTGATTACTCCAATCTATAAGAGAGGATGCCGATCCTTAGCGTGTAACTACCGGCCTATCAGCTTAACTGCTCAAATTATATGAAAGGGTTTTCAATTAGAATATTACAGATTACCTTTCCACTTATGAACATGTTCAACATGGTTTTCGACCAAGTTTTTCAACTGTCACTAATTTGTTGGAATTTTATTTTCAAGTAATGTCAGTATAAGATGAGGCTATTCCGATCGATGTCCTCTTTTTGACCTGGAGAAGGCTTTTGATAGAGTTGAGTTCTCAAAGTATTGGGCTTAACTAGTAAGTGTTTGAAATGTTGGCCCAGTTCTAAACCGGATTATAATTTGGCTGTACGGGCGCAGGATGGCGGTCGTTTTGGAAAAAGATCACCTTCGGTGGATTGATGTCAGTAGTGGGCTCCCCAGGGATCAGTTCTGGCATCCCAGTTATTTTCAATCTTCATAAAAGATTTTTGTGATGATGATTCAGGTATAAAATCCAAATATGCCAATGTCACTAAATCGGCCACCATCCTCCGTTCAACTGGAGATTAGCACCGTGCACAGCAGATTATTGATGGGGCCAGATAATGGAGTCTATTATGGCCATTCCCTATCAGTGTTGATAAACTTGTTTCAATACATTTTGGGGCAAATAACCCCATTATTCAATATTTTTATGGCCAAAAACCTATCTCTTGTAAAGAAGGTACGGTTCTTAACTGGATTTGAGAGGCAACCTCTACTCAAACCATAAAAAAAACTGAGGGAGATTTCGTTTACGACAAACGGTCTCATTTACTTCTTATAACGAAACAATAAAATTAACTTTGTAATTTCTAGTGTGTTTCTTGATTTAAATATCTTTTGCCCCATTTTCTGAATACTTGTACGATTTTCCTGCACAGACGCAGCGCGGACAGTATTTAGTTAATGACTGCAAAAATAGTGTTCTTAAATATTTTAATTTAACTTTGCCTTAAATTGATTAAGCCACAAAAACGTTACTCCCCCCCAAAAAAATAAAACGGTGATTTTAATTTTTGCAACACCAGTGTTCCTTTTAACTATGTAAATCCTGGGATAGGACACAGGCTGGCGTGCACCATCGGAGAGTAAGGCCTACTACAGAAGTAAATTGACCACAAGTGAAAGTCGGTGACTTTATTACGAGAGTAAAGTTGGTTTGAAGCAAATTACTGTTTGTTTGCACCTCAAGAGTAAACTACCACGATAGTAAATGTGGTGACTTCCACAAACGTATTACACCTACTCCAGAAGTATAAATGGACGGAAAGCCCCGAAATTTACTCCTTCTATGTAGTAGGTTCAACTTGTGCGCCGTCCATGATGACATTGAATACATCGACAATATTGTCGAAGCTGATGCTGTATTGTTAAACCATCGCACACATATACAATGCACACAAGGCGGGAATCATGTGATTACTACAGAGATGTTGAATTCATATCAAAAACCAAAATTGGTAAAAGGGACCACCAAGTTCCGAATGGTTCGGCCCTTCAAAGGAGTGATATCAACACACCAAAACATTCGCCAAGTTAATCGCACCGACTAATAGTTCGAAGGTTAAATGAAAACTAGAACATTGCTACTTTCGGTAGCAATGTTCAAGTTTTCATTCACCGTCGGTGCGATTACCTTGGTGAATGTTTTGGTGTGTTGATATCACTCCTTTGAAGTGCCGAACCATTCGGAACCTGGTGGTCCCTTTTACCAGTTTTGTTTTTTGATATGATATCAGTTCTTTTTTTTTTTAATTCTGTATTAGACTCAATTAGTTTGCAGATGTGTAATAATGTTCCACGTCAACAATAGCTTGAGTGGTAATTTTTCTAATATTTTAATTTCATATCACTCCTTTGAGAGGCCGTACCGTTCACAACCAAGTCCCCTCTTTATCAGTTTTTGGTTTTGTTTTTATTTGGTTTTATTTAATTTTTTTTTCATTTAGTTTACATCACTCCTTTGTGAGGCCGAGCCATTCTCAACTTGGTGGCCTCTTTACCAGTTTTTAGCTTTATTTTGACATTTTGCTTGTTTTTCGTGAATTGGACTTAGACACAATTTCTTTGGCAATGTTGCTTAGATTTGTGACGACTCACTAGCGTACGTCTAGATACGCACATCAATATACACGTTGTCATTGTCCGAACCTTGGCCATCCAAATAGAGACGATGCCGACAATATTAACAATGGTTATAACAATGATACTTTCGTACTTACGCGCCCTCCCACGCCATTCCCATTCCATCTCTGGGCTGTAAACCAGAAAATGTATGCAGTTCGTGGGTTATTGCTTTCTAATTTACCACAATTTAAGCTTTTGTACCGCATTATTATTTTCCCCCAAGTACGTGCCTGAAATGTACCCAACTCTGTTTCAGGATATAAGACACTTACGCTATGGCATCGCGCCAATTGAACTGGTGTGATATTTGTTGCCTAACTTGGCGCGACTTTCGGGTGTGTCTAGATTGATAGAACGATTTTTCATGATTTCTGTCAACAAACATCTCTCTTTTTCGGCCACATTCTTGCCACGTTTCCTCTGTGTTGACTTTTTGGCGATATACAATACAAGTCAATGTTAACGCTTAGGATTAACTGTTCGTTTCAATTTTCTTTATAAACTGATTTACTTCAGGAGTAAAATCCCTTACTACAGAAGTAGCTACTTCTTTAGCACATTTGCAATGATCTCTCTACTTTTACTTCTGAACTACGTTAAGAGTAGTTAGTTCAGGAGTAGGTGCTACTTTGGATGTAGATTGCTCTCGCATGGTGCACGCCACCCTAAGTATCTCAAACGGGAGGTGTATTTCCTCAACTTGTTGCAGTTATACAGTGTATTTTTGCAATTTAGATTACAGTGCTTGGCAGTTCAAGTTTTTGCATATCTTGTGTGCACTAACCCTTTCTGTTCTAGCTTCTATTGTGAAGTTCACCAAGAACCCTAAATAGAATCTTCTTGGTGGGGAACTGTAAAGAAGGCACGGTTCTTCACTGGATTTGAGAGGCGACCTCTACTCAAACCATCAAAAAACTGAAGGAAATTTCGTTTACGGCAACGAACAGTTTTTTTTTCTCGGGGCTGCGGTGCCATGAAAACACCAACTTTGACCATCTGTAAAACCACGAATAATGGACCGATTCGGCTGAATCTTACAGCCCTTAATAGCTACGAACTTTATCTGCATTCCCCCGGAAACAGATCATTAAAATTCATCTTGGTTCGGCCACAGCAACCATTTGAAAACTTTACGAAACCGAGCCGTAACGCACGCAAGCGCCAACCGCCATTATTCAATACTTGTAAAAGTTATAATTATTTTGTTCTATTTTTCATTCAGCATAAAGCCAAACACCTTAACTTAGTGTTTGATAGGAGGGGCTTCTTCTACGAAGGTACTTAACCTCATTTTGATGTACAGACATGCATTGTTTGATATTTCTTAAGTTTATTTACGGTGACGATCTTGAATACTTTTGAGAAATTTCCAACTGCCAAAACCAATTATCTGCGGATGCAAGTAATACCTAAACTATTTAAATGCGTTATAGCAACTTGCTGGTACTCTTAAACTTTGTTTTTACAATTATTTAACTTAATCTTTTGCCATCACCACTACTGGAGCTTAGGGTAACTTAACTTACGAATTTTACCGGACACGTTTTTTTGTGTGTAAACTTAGTTGTTCCTTGCAAATCGACTTGACTATTAATTCCCGATGCAAAACCTAGCTTCCTACTATTAAAAACCGAATTTATTGAGATCTTTCCTTCAATAGGAAAGATGCATAACATCGTGGTTTAATACGAAAACAATCAATAATAATTAAAGGCCTTTTCACGTTCCAATCAATGAGTTTAACTCAATTGGCCTATATCTACTCCCAAAGTCATACTGTTGTTCCTTCAAACGGCTCCAAGCAAAAACCCTTTGCTCTGCCGACTTTTCTATTGTTCTCCAAGCCCTCCACCAATCAGACCCCCGTAGCTCTCCTACCCGTCCGCGCTTTTGGTCGCGAGAATCCGAACTCTAGCATAAAAAGCCCCAGCTCCCCTCACTCCTCAGCACACACTCAGCAGATCTTAAAGCCAGAGGTAGCTAGGCCAGTCGGTAAAGGAGATGTCCCGTCCAAATGTTGCCATGCCGGGCAAAGGTAGTGGTTCGTATTGACTAGTATTAACTTAGAAAATTTAACTTTTGGAAACTCCATTCAAAATTATTGTTCTAAACTTAAAACTAACCTAAACTTTGACATTTATGGGAGGTGATGTCATTATCGGCATTCTTGGTCCCCCACCCCCATAACGTCAGGGTTCATGGTCCCTTTCTAAAAACCAGCTTTTTTTTCCGTGTTTTTTTTTTGAATTTACTCTAACACAAAAATGACTACTTAAACCAATTAGGTTTGCAGAAGCAGTGACTTCGATGGCTAGTTGCCCAAACGCATGTAAGTGTTTTTGTTGATTAGAAGAGTTTTTGTAACTTAAATGTAACAAAATTTAAAAAGGCAGATTTGATTCTAAGTCGCACTCTAGAAAACATAGTCTGGTAGTATTTTGTGTAATTTCCAAGGTTTGCACTTAATAACGGGTTCTTGCGAGTTCCCGGCTGAACTTTTTCTCTTCGAAATTGTTGTTCTTTGCATTTAACATGTAGAGATTGAAATTGAATTTAAATTCTGCTTGAATTTTAAATGTAAAATTCGTGTGGCTTTAATTTAAAGCCTTCTTGTTGATACTAGTTTGAAAATGTAAATACTTGTTTTTTTATACTTAACTGGCTTTTTCTAATAAACCAAGAGTTTGTGAAACGTCAGTTGTGTACTAGTAAGATTAATTGCTAGAGTTAATTTAACTAAGAAAACCACTTTTTATTTAATCTCAGGACTGCAATTAACCACCCACCTGGTGGCAGCGAATACCCCCCTTTAAAGTTGTCTAGTTAGCCTACAGTTACGACCAATGACTCTCTGTTACCCATACTGGGCCAATAGTACATGTGTGCTGTTTCCTCAAAAGTAAAAACCGCAACCCAGACTAGAAATTTAAAGGTCAAAACCACCTTGATGTCGGCGAGGCTACAAGCACCTCGACAGTCGTAGCTTCGGCCGCTACACTCTAGTGATACCCATAACTGTGACTTGGGGGATTGTAAACGACAATAAATTCACTTTCGTAAAGCACTTAGAGAATATTGTTAGCAAATCCCATGCATTATGTTTTGTTTTGGGGTGGAGACCTTCGGCATCGAAGGATGGGAGCAATGTAGTGGGTAAAATGTAGTGGCTGACTTGCTCTCTGATTGGTCAAGAGCAGTTCACGTGACCACTTGCTCTGAGTGCCCTTCCTGCTGGTGGTAGGAAAAGGAAGGAGACGACCTCGTGTGGTGGGAATAGGTATTGAGTCGACGTTAGTAACCTATCGTCGCACCATTCAAAATGGAACGAAAATTTTTATGGGAAGGACGTCTTTATTCACCTTCTGACCGCAAAACAACTATTGTTGGTACGTGGTCACACGTTGATAATTTGAAAGCACAGAAATTGGCTGAGTCTAGATTTTATAGATGCGGGAAAGAAGATGACGACAACTGTAATGTTCTAATCCAGTTACCATTTGAACAGAATAAACATTATTATCTAGGATGGCATAAGGGCAATCAATTGTATAAAACACTAGTTAGGTATAAAATAGGTAGGCTAATAATAAGCAATCATTCATCTAATACTGGGCCTTTAATCGACACTCCGGCGTACACAATATTGACCCCACAATATGGCTAATTAAATCACTGACAGATTGTTATGATTTGATTGTATCGATTACAATTATTCGGCAATGAGTCGAACGAATGGCATTACGGATTAAGTCGAGCGGTAAACCTAATCATTATTATATTCTCTAAGTTAAATTAAGGAATCTCGGGTTAATTTAGTAGCGTACGTATTGTTACTAGTTAAGCTAAACAATCATAGCTATTGCTATTGAAACAGAATACTTAGCGCTATAATAAAAGCTTGAGTGAGGCTATCGGCCTCGGCTTAGCTCGGCGGCGATGCCCCGTCGCCAACTGCAGCACGGCTGCTGGCCTGGCGTACTTCGAATCGTGACCTTCAGATTTTTACTGGCGAGAACTAGTTAAACAACTGTTGAGCGGCTGATGATCGACTGATATCTGGCATTCCGAGGTTCGGTTTAAATACTGTGGCGTTATCGGCCATGATCGATCTATTGTAGTATTGATTTATTATTGAAATGCTAAATATAGTAACATTCTGACAGCCTGGGCCCTTATCGCCAAATGGGACCTCTACGTATGTCAATCATTTCATTGTTGCTTTCGGGTTCATTAATTGTTCCCCATATTCGGCACTTTGAAGTTATACGCCGCCATAATTAACTATCCCGTGTGGGAGGGATTTATTGTTAGTCCACGAAGTGATCGATCACGAGCGACGATCTTATCGTAATTAAATCTACTTCTAGAAAGTCATTTAGGTTCTACGAAACTGTCGTGAATTATTGTCAACTGGTAATGCCATCCTTTAAACTCTAACAATAGGTGTAATTACACTTGTTCAGGTTACAAATGATCTAGCCGCCTCTCGGTCGTCTTTGAAGAGGACTCCCAATTATATTTGCTATCCGGAGTCGTTTTGATCTATCCGAATAAATATTCGGCTCATGCATTTAATAAATGTATGATATTACGCAAATATGCATATAATTAATTAGTTGTATTGTTTCTGTTATGAATATTAATTAAGCCATTAATTATTTCCTTACATAATCTCCGTTCATCCTAAAATCATGGTACCTTTTTAGTGGTTCCTTATTTTAGCTTCCAAACCCAGCCTATTTATAACAGAAACTGCTTTACATAATTGAGCAAGAATTTCACATTTACCGAATGGCCCAAAGTTAATTGTTGTGTGACTAGGGAAAACGCACCTTCTTTGAGGTAAAAAAAACAACCTTTACAGAAATCAGGGCAATAATTTTGTACAGCAAGATTAAATTGCCTCATTAATTGAGCAATACTATTCTGGGTGGAATTGGAATAAAATACTGTATGGCTTAGGTGCATGCAAGACTCGAGAGCGCATTCTCCATGTAACTGAACTCAAATTTAATAAATTCAACTTTGTTGCTGTTGATCGTAAATAAATAATATTTCACTTTCTCTGAGCTGGCCATATGGGTTTGTTTTCCCTCTCGCTTTCAAGGAGGGAGGCGTGGTACTTTCCCATATCGTGTTGTGCTCTACCTTCAACCTAGAGTTGGCTATGGTCCGGCCAAGGTCGTTCAAGGCTGAGTAGGTTTCTCTACCCTCGGTAATTACGTCGGCCAGTCGTTTGGCTTAGTTTTGCTCTAGCTGGGGTAATGAAAGAAAACACAAGCGTTACTGGGTATGTTTTGTCAACTTTCAACATTTTCCCTTTGAAATCTGTTTCTTGCCTCTTCACATTTTGAAGAAAAGTCACTTTATAGCCAAACGTGACTGCAAAATTTAAGTGTTATCTACTGTTATTCCCAATGAAAATTTTCATGATTGTGTGCCTGTTGCGTACTTAATGTTCAAAATATTTTTACATACTCCACGTTTTGGTAGTATCGTTGTTAGTGTCTGCATTTGACTCTAAGTTTCATTTTCATAGTAGCATAATGAGTACTGTAACTCATTATATATGCGGGTCATTTTGATGTGGTGTGTAAAATATATTTATATTTACTTGTATTTGTTTCACCCATTTGACTACTACGAGACAGTTCAGACTAGCCCGTGCGGGAAGTCGTCAATCGCAGCTTTTTAAGAAACAACTGTATCCGTGTTTGTCTGTTTTCCCTTTTGACTATCATGCCCAGGTCGAACCTTACATTTAACGTTCCGCCAACAAACATGATTTTTAGAAATTATTGTGTTTCCTCACAATAAATATGTTATACTACAGGATGTGATCGGCACAATCCTTGAGCCTAATGTCTTGTGATGCTCTAGTGACTCGTATTTGTTACTAAAGTGAATGTTATACAATGATTTGTCTGTAAGGCTGTCGCCTTTTGCATGGCAAAAAAACCGTTTTGCCTATGCTACCTTATTTGTCCTCCTGAAAGTAACCGACCAATACATAGGAAAAGTCAGATGCTGGAATTCTAAAATTCCAGAAACCTACGATTTAAAATTAAATCAAAATGCAGCAATCATACAACATATTCTCTTGTGCTGCTAATTTATTTCTTCCAAATATGCAAGCTTCTAATAACCTGCTGTCATAGACTTTATTGTACAGTATCTAAGTGTTGCAATTGCACCTGTTTAACTTAGAATATGCACGACATCCCTATGCCTGCTAATTTAATTTTGAATATCTTGTTCAGAGCAATGTTGCACCGCTTGAGTGGTGGCTAGCACCGGAAGTCACTTTAACTACATTTTTTTTTCAACTGAGTGACAGTGTAACTACAGTCCTAGTTACCCTGGGCGAATCAAATAATACGAGTTGTCCAGACTCCATCATTGATTCACTAGGTTATAAGTCTGCACTTACAACACTAAAATATCACATGCGGTTGTTGCTAACCAGGAAAAAGTTATTTCCAGCATGTGGTAGATCTTTCAAGGTTTTTTCACTACAACCTGCGTAACCGTGTGTAATCTGTTCCTTAGGAACTTACGTGTGAGGTACTTTGAAACTTAGAGTAACCAATAAATTGAACTTACTTCTGGCGTTCCAGGTCTTAAGCGTACCTCACCCTTTATCAAATTGGATTCACATGGTGAACCATTTTATATAATTAACGTTAAGTGTGCCTTACCATAGGTAACAGCAATGTTTTCTACGTTAACAAGCTTTACAATGAGTAATAGGAATGTCTTCCAATTTAGTTTTGCTTTGCAAATGAGTAACAGGAACGTTTTCCAAATTAATAAGCTTTACAATGAGTAACACGAATGTTTTTCCCAAGTTAAATAAGCTTTACAATGAGTAATAGCAATGTTTTCTCCAAGGTAACTAGGCTTTACAATGAGTAATAGCAATGTTTTTTCCAAGTTAACTAGGCTTTACAATGAGTAATAGCAATGTTTTTTTTTCCAAGTTAACTAAGCTTTACCATGGGTAACAGCAATGTTTTTCAAGTTAATAAGCTTTATGTTGCCCCAATAACTTTTGAAAATTCCTACATTTAAAGTTTGCCTAGGAATGTCAGTTAATTTATGTGTGTCGTGGCAAGGAGGGGTGGGGTGTATAATTCACACTGATGTTTTCACCACAATGCTAGGGGTCACTTATCTTTTTATTCATTAGTCCTGGATCATGGTGGAATGATCTCTGTTCTATGATTTAGCCTCTTTTTTCCATTTTATCTGCTATCCTGTCACTTTACCACAATTCACTGTATGTTGCACAATTTTTTCTGAAAATACATGAATTTGGACTACAGTTATATTACATTCACATATATTTCTAGGTTATTTGAAACATATCACAATTATTTACCCAATTTTTTTTGTATTTGTTAGTGACACTTATATATAAATAAAATAATTTTATTTCATTGAAATAATGTTTCAGAATTTTTCTTTTCTTATTTCAAAAGAATAGTTCTGTATTTTCCCACTGTGGAGTGAGTTTGCTAAGTTTAGCTTCTTGGGTGAGTAGCAACTGTTGTCATGGTCAAGGGTGAGTCGTCCTGACCTACATCGACCAGCCCTTTCACTTGCTGTTGAGTGCAATTGAGCATGGTCACTCTCTCTGCTGAGGGAAGGGGTGGGCAATAAACGAAAGTGGTCGGCGGGTTGAAAGGGTTGGGGTACGGCTCTGGGCCATGCTGGCTTGATCTGACCTCAAAATGTGGCCTGGTCGAGGCCATGTAAACAATAGCTGATGGTCACTATGAGCGGAGGGGGTGAGCTAGGTCCCTAGGAATAGAGACGGCCCCTTTTCGTGACGTCAAGCCTGAACTTTGCACCCATTGGTTTTGCCAATGTCCGTTTTTTGGGTCACAATATTTCGGACTTGGGAAAATTTGGTGATTTTTCCCGCACACGAAGTTGTGTACTTCCACTTGATAGTTCGCTTTCGTTTTCACTCCCCAATTTTTGTTTCCATGAATCTCCTCACAAGAAGAGGAAAACAACCCCAAAGGAGCAGAGAAGCACGGCTGCTAATATGCTTCGCTACCTGAAAGAGTTCTTGCGGCTCTTGTCTTTGAACTTGTTATTATTCGGTGCCTGCCTGGACCACTACCAGTATAGCGAGAGGACGCCCGCTTTATTCCAAGAGTGCCCTCACCGTACCGTACAGGAGATGCTTTACTCGCCGATGTTGCCCGACGAGGATCCCCTCGACTACATTCTTCGTTTATTTTTCATGGAACTAATATTGGAGATTCCAGGACAGAATGTGCTGGTGGATGTACACCGCCAGAGGAATCTTCGCAACTCCGGCTGAGTTCACATTTTTTGACCTACAGCCCCATAACAGCAAGACGGTGTCTGCATTGCCGTTATATAACTTTTCCTCTATTTCCTAACGGAACCGAAGAGTTTGCTTCGTATTTCTGGCGGGCAGTCAACACCGAAAATGTATTCTTCATGCAGCAAAACTTGCATCGAGCCCTGGCGCAACATGAAGAGACCGCCCGTCAGCAGGAGGCTTTCCTGCCAAACAACAAATTGCCCGACGATCTAGCTGAGCAGTTCCCGAACTGCCTGCTAGAGGATTTGCCGCCGCTTCCGGACCTTATCCGCATCGTGCATGTTCATGATCCAAGCGTCCCAAACATCGCCGATGCGGGAGCATCCGACAGCGGCGTCCAGCAGTGCCGGCGCCCCGGTCCCTGTAGGAGTGACTGTCCCGTCTGCCACGATGGACATTATGGTAAGAAATTTCTTATTTATCATTTAATTTTTTTTTCAAAATTTTTATCATGTGATGTTAAATTTAAATTTTAGTACAAATTTTATTCACATACTTGTTAGTAAGTGTTACTTTTGATTTTCTGGAAGTGGAAATGATACTATCAAATTTGTTTATGTAAAATATTTCCTTTTAAACAACTTCCAAGAGCTCATTTAAATCTTATCGCAATATTACGCGATTTATGCTTAATTATTGACTGTAATGAGTCTAAAAAATCTAATGCGATATAAGCATTTGAAACTACATTATTGCTTCTTGAGCAAAGAAGTATATCGTGTTCGACAAGCACTTTTTTTTCAAAAGTGTTTTAACTATAAATTAATGGTTCTCAAAAGTAAAATCAAGTTACTTTGAAGTAAGGTGTTTATTTCCAATTTTACTGGTATAGGCTCTATGAATTCTAGGCCTTTTGGTAAGTTACATTCACATGAAATGGTATAAAATCAATTTCTATGTTGTTTTTATTAACAACGTGGTGGTAATTATTTAAAGTACTGGAAGAGGAATTTATACGAACTGGTCCTAAATTAAATAAAACTGCAATTTTATGTTTCATGTTCCGTTTCTTCACAGATGCGAAAATGCAATATTGATTATTATAATTATTAATTTTAATTTTATAATTCACATCCTTATGGATGTAAAATTTGATAGTATAGCATAGCTATGTACAGTTTGTCCAACTTCCGTTTCATAACATTTTTGATAATTTATGCTTTTAAAATAATTCAAGTAGCATCTGCCTAGGACCTTCATTTGTTTCCTTCTTAATTTAAGAAACGAATGTCCTTACATCCTTTCATTTTTTTTCTTCATTCGTGAAAGGGAATCCGTGCCATTGAGTGATATTTTATTTGTGTAATAGGTTTAATTTGGCTAGGTGGTCCGAACTAAGTTAATTAAACTGGACTCCTGTATAGCCTATTATTTATTTATGTGGCACCGTTTCCGTTTCAAGAATAACGGGCTATCTAGATTAACTAGAGTGTGAGTGAAATGCAAGTTCTGAAAATTTTCAGTGGAGGGGGGGGGGTGTGATATTTAAATCTTGGTACAATTTGTTTGCCTGTACAAGTTTGTATGGTTCTTATAGTTTAACCGATATAAAACCTTAATTTTGAATATCCGGTAACCATCTGGTAAATATTGGGAATGTATCTTTACAAATTCCTTGGTTTTGAACTATTAGCCACAATGAGTGCGGTAGCGCGAAGTAGGCGCTAAAAGTAGGTTAGGCTCTCTGCGCGTAGGAAAATTGAATTTCCGCTGCACGTTTGAACTTTAAATAATGGTTTTGAAAGGTAGTTGTAACCTATAGTTTTAATGCAATAGGATATTTTGCTCGTTTATTTTAATTTGGATAATTATTAAGTTCTTTTAACTGGGGGTGGGGGGTGGGGGGTAGTATCCCTCACACAATTTTTATGCAATTATAACAGTTATGTCGGGAAAGAACATATTCCCGCTGTTTTCATATGCTTCAACATCATAATCCCGTATACAATTTTACAGGGAATTCCCTACATATTGTTTTTATGAACGTGAGAGAAATTAAGGTAACAACATGCATCGCTATATGCGAAAATTTATACTTACGATGAACCAAATTTACATGTCAATTTCACATGCATTCATAATTTTATGAGTTGAATTTTATTTCAGATAACCTGGTTAGCGACTACGGCGACGATTAACGCCGTTGCCGTTCTCGACTGCCCGCTACAAAATGAGCGGTGTGGTCGAGTTTGACTTCGACCGCCTTGTTATCAGGGTTGTATATAATTGTATATTTTAATTTTGATTTTCTTTTTTTTCTATTTTATTATGTATGGTTAAGGGAAATGTCATGTTTTCATGATCATAGATTTCTGAAAGTTCTTCCAAATTAAATTTTCATATTAATTTCTTAACTTTCTAAATGAAATCTTAAATTTTTTAGTCAAAAGTAAATTTCCCTTTCTTAAATTTTTCTTTCGTTTGGGCTTATTTTTTTTTTATTTTCATTATTTTATCATGACTAAGTATTAAATTTATACTTCTTAAATCTGTGCTCGTACACTGTTTTTATATGTACTAATTTTGACCTTTTATTTCAGGAAATGTTTGATTTGTTCAATGTTCAATGTTTTATTTTATTTCTTGACTAGTTTTCATTTATGTTTCCATTTTTATTTTACGTATTTACCAGAACCCTGGAATTGTTTGTTGTTGTAAATATTTATAATAATTTGCTGTGTTTTGCAACATTATTTTATTTTACTTATTTTTTTTAATTTTGTAACCATAATTTACCGTAAGGATTTTACTTTTTGTCCAATTGTTTTGGGTTACTAAAATTTTTTTTCAATTACATTTTGCTAGTCAAAATTACTAAATTTAAATTTCCTAAATTGCATCCATTGAATTATTTCAATTTTCTTGAATTTTCCTTCATCCGATAATTTTAATTTCTATTCTACTGTAACTTATGGTTATAACATGGTCATGTAGATTTACGTTTTTATTTTGACAATTTTCCATGTCTTTATGTTTGTAACTTATTTTACTTAACCAATGTTTCAAATTTTTTTGTTGCAAATCTTCGTATCATTTTGTTGCAAAATTTTTGTATAACATGTCCGTAAATTTTTGTATTTTAATTAACCCTACGTTAATTATTTTCTGTGATTTGCCATGTTTTTGTAAATATTTCCATTTTCCTTTTACGTTTTATTATTTGTTTCATTATATTATTTTTTCATGTTGTAAATACTTACTGATTTTACGTATTCGTATATTATGTTTATACGTGTTTACGTATTTCTGTTTTTCGTATTATTTGTTTGTATATATATATTTTTTTTATTTTCTAATAATAGTACTTTCTAAAACAAGCTACGAGTTTCTGTCTCAAAAGTTATTTTACATTACATCCTGAAACATAATAGACTTAAGCTATTTTCATGTATTTATACGATGTATATTTGGTTAGTCTCATGCACTATGAGAATCGAAACTATGTAGGTAACTGGTCTAGCAAACATGCGTTGGTTTCGGAAAGGTACTTCCGTTTTTCCTCACTAGTGTCCCCGCGTGCAGAGCGCGTGAACGCTCCTTCACGGTGACGCCATGTTTTCTTTGTTTTCCGTTGGATACACAAAGACTTATTCATCCTCAACGTTTGCCTTTTCCAACTACCGACACAGCCTGCTTTCTAGGGTTGTTTTACTGCTATGGGTATTGTAACCATGCGTAGAACCAAGCATTCTTTGTTTATTAAGTTCGTAATCTATTTTACGGTATATATTTTGTAAATAAGAGGCCAATTTTGGCTCGACGTGTTTGCGTTTCTTGGTTGAGCTTGTTTCTGAACCGCTAGCTGCATCTTCAGGCTCGGAAGGCGTAAACGTTGGTGGTTGAATCTCCGGTAAATGGTCTGTCGAATCTTCCAAAAGTTTTGCTATGTATTGTTGTAATTTTATTTCAGCAGCTTCCGTCAAGGTACCGTTAAGCTCCTCCGATTAATCCAAGTCGGTAGGTCCATTAAAAGGAACAGATTGGTTATTCGTTCTTAGGAACCATGGTCTTAGATTGTTCACGTGTGCGCGAACGACATTTGATTGATCCAAAAAATGTACAATACGAACGATAACATCGTTTACAAATTCCATAATTCTGAACGTTCCGTCCAAGCACGAAGTAATTTCGGCGAAATTTGTTTAATTGGTAGGAAGTCGCGTAATAATACGTAATCATCGACTATGTAGCGGTAAGGACGTGCAGTGCGATCAGGAAAGTTTTGTTGTCTCTTAAAAGCTTTCCAAGTATGCGCTCGAGCGACTTCGAATGCTGCTTGTAGTCTACTCTCTAGACGTACTATAGTGTCCTCACTATCATAGCAGATTCGTGGTTGTTCGAAAGCTAATGCACTCGGAAATCTAAATTCGGAACCGTGATGTAAATAGTGTGAGCTAATTAGCGTGGTTGAATTAGGACATGCATTTAGCGCTATAGTCACTAATTCTAGACATTCGAACCAATTTTCTGGACAACTTGCAGAAATTTTACGTAGTACTGTCTCTATTCTCTTATTTGCTGCTTCTACCGTCCCTCCTACCCACGATGTGTTAGGAGCTAAATTTATCTGTTTAATATTGAACAAATTTGACAATCTTGCCACAATAGCGTTGTTTATCTCACTTCCGTTATCTCCGCGCAGTCGCACGGGTGCTCCAAATCTAGCTATAAGGTGAGAAAACAACTTTTTAGCTATTGTTTCTGCTTACTTATCGGGAATTCCGACTGCAATTACATAACGACTGAAGTCGTCAATTAACGTCATTATGTAGACTTCCCGTGAACGCTTTTATTCAAGGGTCCAATGAGATCTAAGCTCCATGATTGACCTGGTCTGTGTAGGGGTTGGTAGGCTCGTAGTTTAGCCTTGAGTGGCTTATTAGGTCTAACGTAAGCTTGACATACTTGACAAGTTTTAACGTAATGAGCAATATCGTCCATCATTTTAGGCCAATAGCAATATAGCTCGATTAATTCTCTAGTTTTACTGGCTCTGCGATGTCCGCACCAGGTGTGGAATGGTAATCCCGGATGCAATAGTTCCGTAGAGATTTTGGTTTACACATCTGTGCATACGTCTCTATTTCGGTCTGCTAGTCGAATTCTGTATAGAATTCCATCGTACTCTTTATAAAAGATGTTTCGCTTATTAGAAGCATCGATCAGATCTTCAGATGACTGATCTTTAAGGCATTTTATGATTTGGCCTAAGATTGGATCGTTTCGTTGCTCCGCCGTTAGGTGTTATCACTTCCAGTCAGGAAATTGACTGCCCAACACAGCGACTGGTATTTCTATAGGAGATAGCGCGTCGGAAACCGCTAGAAGTCGGCCCAACTTATGATGTAAAATGAATTCATATTCCCTGAGTTGAAGTAAGATTCTTTGTAATTTGGGGGGGGGGGGTGGAGGCACAATAAAGATAGCAAATTGCTAAATGATCTTTGTTTAAATGATCTGGATAATTTATACCTCCGTGATACTGACTTAAACAGCCTCCGATTGCTACTCCACTAGCGTCCAGTTTCCAAGAAAAAGGGTTTAGAAAAGCATTGCAGCGTTTATCATAGCTCGCTTAAGTTCTTGAAATGCTCTTTCTTCATCTTCGCCCCTTAGAAATGTACAGTTTTTCCGTGTTAGTTTGGACAACATCTGTGACATTTTGGCAAATGAAGAAATCTGTCGCCTATAGAAATTTACCATACCTAAAAATGAACGGACTTGTTTAGGTGTTTTAGGTGTAGGATAGTGTAGCATAGCCTTTGTTTTATCGCTATAGGGTTGTATCTTGTTTTTGTCTAACACAAAGCCTAAGAATATGACCTTTTTGCGTGCAAATTCGCACTTTTCAACGCTGAGTATTAGTCCGGAACAAGCGACTAGTTCTAGTGCTTGATTCACATGACTGATGTGGATTTTAAGATCTGGACTACTCAGTAGACAATCGTCAAGATAGACGGTAAAATAGGCTCCTAGCACGTCTGCAAATATTTGTTGTGCACAAAATTGGAAGTGCGCAGGCGCTGTTTTAAGGCCCATTGGGAGCCGGTTAAAAAAATAGGTTTTAGAGTTAGCAGAAAAGCACGTCTTAGGTTTAGCAGATTCCGCTAATTTAAGTTGATAAATCCGAACTTAAAAGTCTAAGCGTGTAAAATACTTAGCTCCGCTAAGGTGAGTCATACTTTCTGTCACAGTGGGTATTGAAACACTTACACTTTCCATGACAGAATTCAAGCCGCGTAAATCTACGACTACTCGATAACCAGTTGGCCTTCTCTTTATCATTAGACAAGGAGATAACCATCCTGATTTTCTTTCTTGGATTATTTCTACCTTCTGCATTTCGTCAATATATTTATCCACGAATTCACGCTGGTGAAATGGAACTCGGTACATTTTAGAACTTACTGGTTGTGACTCGCCAGTAGCTATAGGAACTTCGTATCCCTCGTAATATCCTAAGTCAAAATCGTTTTTAGAAAATGAATCTTGGTGATTTCTAAGCTTATCGAGAAATTCTCCCGTTTCCTCCCTGTTTAAATCTGGAAACGTGAATCTATGTTTTAAAATTTCCCATTCCGCATCGAGTTCTGCCTTAGATTTTGGCTTGGGAGCGTCATTTTGGCTACTAACTGACACCTCCGATGAGCTTTCACTCGGTTTGGATTGGTTTTGACAATTGTCGATGGGACTTGAGATTTGAGATACCTTGATGGGACTTGCATTTGAGATTTCTCGATGGGACTAAAGGTGGGCAAATTTGAATATGATGAAACTAAGGAAGCGTCATCCTCGTACTCAATAATAGCTGTCGTGTACGTACCTAGGATAGTACCCGCTTTTAGTTCTACATCAAATCCATTAAGATTTATGCACATAACTGGAATGATACCTGTGGAAGTTGTGTTAACAAGACTGTGAGCAAGATGTACAGGAAATCCGCCGTTTTCAGGTTGGAATACTCCTGTCTGTATTGCGGGATACGGAAAATGTAATTTGATGGAATTATTTCATCCCGTAACAAGGATACAGTAATGTCTATTAAATGTTATTTAGGTGTACAATTCCATGTAGATTTATGGTTATCATCGGTTTCTACATCTGTAGCTACGTTAAGTGATGCTACGTAAATGTGATTGGGTTTATAAAATTCCCAGTTTATTATTTCCTTATTTCGGTTACAGGCAACATGAGCTAATTCTGGTGTTGACGACATTTCAAATTTTAAATCACCTATAGTTAAGATGTTATATGGGCAATTTAATGCTAACGAATCTAATTTATTTGACATGAAATCGTATCCCAATAGCACTGAAATGTTACTAAATGAACCATCAGGAACGATAATAAATTCTTGATTTCCAGAAAATTCACGTTTTTCTATAGCTATTACTATTTTCATATCGGTTTTAATCTGACGATTTCCGACCCCCAACCAAATTGACTGGTGTGGTCATTGGAATTAGATGGCATTTGGCGCTAAAATTCTTAAGCATGCGTTGTGCTGCTGTATTCGTAATTAAAGAAAGTGAAGAACCTGTATCTAATAAACAGATTTCTGGCCTATTACCAATGTCAAACACTAAGTGTGGACGTGAATATTTAACCTTAGTTTTATTTAAAACTGTGTTCACTTGAACATTATCAGCGTTAGGCGCTGTTTGCTCCGAGTCGAGTGATGCTTCTCCTTGCTGCTCTGACTCGTGGCTAGTATCAACCTCGGACGCTAGATGGTGCTACTTGTACCATCTGTTGCCTGGCTAAGCAGAAATGCTCGTAAACAAGTTTCCTCGCTCTCCCAATGAGGAGTGTTTGCTTGTGACGCATTTGGGTCGGCAACATTTTTGCTGTCCCAAAACGTTAAGCAGATTGTAGGTTCGAACGTTCCTACAACTGTTGGAATTATAATTTTCCAATCTTTTTGCGCTGTTGGTGAAATACCAATAGAAGTGCCCGAAGGCATTTTACCTCCGTTTTTATAGAATGAATCATCCGTGTGTTTGAACTGAACTGTGCGTTCGTGACCTAATAAAGAATAACTATCAGTTTATTAGTATCGACTGGGTTTAATTCTGAATTAAAGTTTGTAAAAACTAAACCGTCTTCGAATAGCGTTACTATTACCGCGTGGAACAAAGTTGGGGTGATGATTTCACCTCCGCAGCCAAATCTATCGATTAAAATTTCTTTAAAGCTGTCCCAATTTCGGGAAGTGGCTATATGCTGATTCATGGCTAAATAAATTGCAACTGGACCTGTATATTTACTACATGCAACTGAAACTAGTTCTGAATCTTGTAGTGAAGGATCTAACGTGCACAAATTTTCGACCATTAATGCAAAAGCGAAAATGTCTAATGAGTCATCCCTTGCAAAAGGTAAGATAGCTTTCTTAGCTAAACGTAATTCTTCCCAAAGTCTAGACTTAGTTTGTGAATCCCTGCTTTGATTTGATTCGGTAATAGTTTTTAGCACTTCTAAATGATTATCATTTACTGCCGTAAGATTCGCTATTTGATTGTAAACATACTGCTAAAGTATGATCCAAAATCTTTTGAAGGTGAGATTCATCCATCATATTACCCTGTTGTCCGCTACTATGATTTGGGGTTAAAGTCAGCGGTGTTTGATTTCCATTTGAAATTTGGGGATTTATTACTATATTTGGAGTAATGGGAACATGGGAATGATTCGGTAGTTGCGAATTTGTTGGCACGTGAATGTTTACCAGTGTTTGAGCGCTTGTTTGCATTTGCAAGGTAGGCATAGTTGGTGTTAAGTTTGGTGTTATACTATTATGATGTGGTGCTACTAAATTTAACGGCACTGTTTGAGTTAGTGGTGTAGTCTGATTCAGTGGCACATTTTGATTTAGTGTCAAGTTATGGCTGAATGACACATTTTGGTTTATGTGCTCCTGATTATTAGGTGGCACTTGATTATTTATTGGTACCTGAGTACTAAGTGATACTTGGGAATTTAAAGGTACCCGAGTTGTACGTGATGTACGTTTATTATGTGGAGATCTAGATCTAACCTGATCTCTAGCGTTACCCTTATTTTGAGCAGAGCGATTAGCTGAGCAAGATTGAACTCGTTTGGGAGGAGGCAAATTTACTGCATCATCGATCTCGTCGATGGTATCAGAATACTCTGACTGTATCCGATTCATTTTGAGTAGTATTAGTATTGTCTAAATTATTAGTGCTGACTGAAGCATCTGTGAATTCCACAAAATCTTGGCGATTTACGGGTTTTCTAATTTGTCTGCCCCTCGAAGAGACTTGAACTGTGCACGATTACTTCGAGTTCTAGCCATTATTTAACTAGATTCTAAGCACATTATTTAACTTAAAGTAAATTTTAAACTTAATTGTAGCACAAGTCTTAAGTTTTAAGCATTTTGAAAATTTTCTACAATTTTCTACAAATGTGCACCAAAATGATGAATTTTCCCTTTAAAATGGAAAATAATGAACTTTTCCCAAATTTTATCACCTGAAGTCGGCAATAATTTGACTGTGGTTATTTTAAGAGTAACCATGACCAGTTCTACACAAAATTATTACTGTAGTGACTAATAAACTAGATGCACTGAACTCAATTTAGGCCTATAAGTTTAACCCAAATTAATTAAATTTTCCTCTTATTGTGGAAAATTCAAAGCAAATACTCTTTAAATGTACACAAGATAATACACTTGAACATATTCCATAGCATTGAACATGTCAATCAACCATTTTTCATAAACAATTGCAAGATATCAACAAAATCAACTATGTTATTTTCCAACAAAGCTTAACCAGTGCTACTTTTCATAAATAGGCTACTAAATTTTCCCGTACTTTTGAGTGTTGAAATCCTGTTTACAAACAAAACAACTATCGTTGTTGAAGGAAAAATCAGAACCGAATTTTAATTCTAAAATTTCAGCTTGTTAAAGACTGTGAAGTGCGGAAAATGGCATTATTTTCTAATAAAATATAACTGAATACTCTTTAAATTAGTAGTATTATTTTTTTTTCATTCTGGGGATTAGAGGGAATTGAATCACACTTATGATTCCATTGTAATGTTCAATTCCAGTGACCATTTGACCAGAATAAACATTATTATCTAGGATGGCATAAGGGCAATCAATTGTATAAAACACTAGTTAGGTATAAAATAGGTAGGCTAAATAATAAGCAATCATTCATCTAATACTGGGCCTTTAATCGACATTCCGGTGTACACAATATTGAAACCACAATATGGCCATATAAATCATTGACAGATTGTTATGATTTAATTGTATCGATTACAATTATTCGGCAATGAGTCGAACAAATGGCATTACGGATAAAGTCGAGCGGTAAACCTAATCATTATTATATTCTCTAAGTTAAATTAAGGAATCTCGGGTTAATTTAGTATCGTACGTAATGTTACTAGCTAAGCTAAACAATCATAGCTATAGCTATTGAATCAGAATACTTAGCTCTATAATAGAAGCTAGAGTGAGGCTTAGCTCGGCTTCGCTCGGCGGCGATGCCCCGTCACCAACTGCGCACGGCTGCTGGCTTGGCATACTTCGAATCGGGACCTTCGGAATTTTACTGGCGAGAACTAGTTAAACAACTGTTGAGCGGCTGATGATCGACTGATATTATGCATTCCGAGGTTCGGTTTAAATACTGTGGCAAATGCTAAATATAGTAACATTTTGACAGCCAGGGCCCATATCGCCAAATGGGACCTCTACGCATGTCAATCATTTCATTGTTGCTTTCAGGTACATTAATTGTTCCCCGTATTCGGCACTTTGAAGTTATATGCCGCCATAATTAACTATCCCTTGTTGGAGGGATTTATTGTTATTCCACGAAGTGATCGATCACGAGCAACGATCTTATCGTAATTAAATCTACTTCTAGAAAGTCATTTAGGTTCTACGAAACTGTCGTAAATTATTGTCAACTGGTAATGCCATCCTTTAAACTCTAACAATAGGTGTAATTACACTTGTTCAGGTTACAAAAATGATCTTGCCGCCTCTCGGTCGTCTTTGAAGAGGACTCCTAATTATATTTGCTATTTGGAGTCATTTTGAGCTATCCGAATAAATATTCGGCTCATGCATTTATTAAATGTAAGATGTTATGCAAATATGCATCTAATTAATTAGTTGTATTGTTTCTGTTATGAAAATTAATTAAGCCATTAATTATTTCCTTACACAAATTTAAAATGAACAACTTAGTGATGTATGCTTATTGCAACTTTCGACTGGCTGATTTTGTACCTCAAGATAACCCCATGATAGATCACAGTGGAGTCCATATTGTCCCTTTGTACAAGCATTTCCGAGAGGAAACATTAGCGACAACTTGCTTGAATTATGCATAGTCTACCCCGATGCGCTTTGTTATTACTGCGAATGTGCGATAAAATGGTGTGATAGAAAAAATAGTTACTAGGTAAGCGATCCTTTCCTCTATAAGACGTGAAGAAACTCTTTCTGAATGCTGCAAACTTAAGTTTGAAGACGAAGTAATATTACTTTTAAAAATCCTACTATTTCAATGCTAGACATGGATGTCACTACACAAACTGATTTTCTCTCTACTTCGTCTGTTTATACGAGATATTCAAGTTCGTGTGTTAAACCTTCTTGGGAAGATACTTTAAAAATACTACAAATGGGATTGTGTGATGTTTATAATAATATAATATAATAATAATGAGGTTTACCACTCGATGGTGGATGGTTGCCGGAAGGGTTGTGAGCCGCTTAGACCGTACTATTTCGATGTGGGGGGGAGGGGGATATTTAAGCTACAGTAGCTGGATCATGAGTTGCGTTTAAGGAATGGCCAAAGATCTTCTGTCAACAGTTCGCGACGAAAGCCACTCTCAGAATCCATGCAAACTGTTCTTGGGCGAAGAGCATTCCAAACAGGGACAACACGATTAGCAAAAAAGTTTTTTTTTACAATCTAGGCGCGAACCGTGCACTGCTAGTTTCCATATGTGTCCCCTGGTATTATGGTGGCTCGGGGCAAGGTCGAAAAATGGAAGATCCACTGAAAGAAGATCGCGAAGAATTTTATAGTCTTTCAGCATAATTGAACTCACGTAGTCCATGCAACTTCTTAGTAAATTTTCGCTGAACAGATTCGATCAAATCAATATCTTTCACCAGATACGGCGACCAAACAGGTGACGCGTATTCCAGGATCGGACAAACAAAGACTTTGAATGCCCAAACTTTAGTTCTAAGGTTACCAGATGTAAAGCATCTATTTACAATAGCTAGTCTGCGGAATGCCAAAGAACTAGTTTTATTGCAATGAAGGGAAGTTTTTAGATCCCTGGAGAACCAAATGCGTAAGTCTTTTACCTCCTCCACGAATGGAAGACTATCACCGTCAAGTGTATAGCTATAGTTTAAACACCCAAGACCAATATGAAAAGAAAAACATTTCGAAGAAGAAAGTGGTAACTGCCAAATACTTGACCAATACGAAACTCTTGCTATTTCGTCCTCGAGAACACTAGAAGGACCTGGTAATAAGTTTACTGCAGTTGATTTAAGATTGTCTGCAAATTTGACACCAAAAGGTGAAGAGAATCCTAAATCCAGATCATTTAGATAGATCAAGAAAAGTATTGGGCCAAGCACAGATCCCTGTGGTACTCCACTCGGCATATTAACCTGGTGTGAGAGTGTATTTTCAACAATTACCCACTGGGAGCGATTTCGAAGAAAAGCTGAAAGCCACTTTAGAAGATGACCATTTATTCCGCAGCTACAAAGCTTAGCCAAAAGTTTTCGATGAACAACTGATTCAAAAGCTTTTTTGAAGTCAAAGTAAACAGTATCGCTCGAACCTCCAACATCCATCGCAGAAGTCCACCTGTCTAATATACAAAGAAGTTGATGAGTTGCCGACCTCCCAGGAAGAAAACCAAATTGGTCCTGGGTAATAATAGAGAACCGTTCCAAGAACCCTAGAAGTTTAGTGCAAATGATCGTCTCCATAACCTTACATGCCACACAGGTAAGCGCTATTGGCCTGTAGTTATTGGAGTCAGATGGAGACCCTTTCTTAAAGACTGGGACCACAATTGCAGATCTCCAATCCTCAGGTATGTCTCCCTGTTCAAATGACAGAGAGAAGAGTTTTGATAGTGGATAGGAAATTTCAGTGCAGATTTGTTTTAACAGAAAAGCAGAAATGCCATCAGGTCCACAGGATCTGCTTGGCTTAATCTTTGACAAGGCTGATATCACACTTTGTTGGTCAAAACTCACCCATTCACAATTACAGTGGCAAGATTCAGCTTGAGGACCGGGTAAGTTTTGACTTGCGTCGCCCAAAATTGTATTTGATGTAAATATGGAGCTCAAGGCATCCGCCTTCGACTGATTATCAATCAGGAACCCACTAGGTGCTTGGAATGGGGGTAATGTGCGTGTTGTTTTTGTCATCTTGCGGTAATATTTGAAAAGGGTAGAGATATTTCCATCTCTGATAACTCGTTGCTCGGCATCCAAATGCCAAGTCTCAACTGTTTCAGAATAGGACTTACTTACTGTCTTGTATGCTAAAAGTGATGCTTCCTCAGGATTTGCCTTATAACGTCTCCAAAACTTTAGTTTTTTGCGTTTTAATTTTATTATGTTTAAAGGAACAGATTTGGGTTTCGGGACTGACGTAGAACCAGTAGTATGGCAAAGGTTTAATTGACCCCTTAATATAGCAGAGAAACAATTCCAAGCCTCGAGTATGGTTGGGTGTGATGAAAAAATAAGTTCGTCCCAATTTAAATCGAGGAGCGCCAATTTTAGCATAACGTAATCTAATTTTGTAGCATTAGATGGCTGGCTGTCACAGTCTATCCCATTAACACCGCCCGTAGACGTATATATTTTAAAGGAAACCGAACAGTGGTCGCTGCGTCCAAAATGGGGCCCAACCTGAAGATCGTAGATTAGACGGTCATCGTCTGTAAATATTATGTCAAGAATGTTATAACCACGTGTTGGTTTATCCACACAATGGGTAAGCCCAAGTGGTGCAAGCAACTGAAGAAAGAGACGGTGATGCGGATCACTGGCCTGGGAAGTTTGCCAGTTCACAGTTGAAAGGTTAAAATCGCCTATTATTATATTAGAGTGCCTCGCGCACATTGAATCAGCAATAAACGTACAAACCTCCTCTATTGCTGTAACTGATCTGCTGTCCGGAAGATAACAAAGTGTAATGGTAGTACTTGAATTTGGTAGGGATATGACCATACCCTCAATACTAGTAGAAATATTTAAAAGTGCAACGGGAACTCCCACACGGTGGAGAATTAAGAGTCCCCCTCCTCTGCTACCACGGTCGCGTCTGACAACCACATATTTCTCTAAGTCGGCAACCATTGCATTCGTAAAGTCATTGTGCAACCATGACTCCACCACAAAGCTCAAGTCGTACCCCTCATTATCAACTAAATCACAAAAACTGCCAATATTCCGTACTATACTGCGTGCATTAAAGAAAACACATGAAAGATGGTTTGAGCTCGTCCCTACGACACGGTTTGGGGTTGCACCGAAGGCTGTCCCATTTACATCAACGAGTTTTCCGTAGATGGAGTTTTACGAGTTTTACGGAGTTGTCTTAGAATATGGTAAAACTAGACTCACTAAAGACATATTTGTAAGTGCAATACCTTACTATATATTTGATTGAATCATATTTTCTCGGTAGTGCTGACATCGAACTTTACTGGTTCATTCGTCTTAAGGAAAAAGTGGATGCTGTCGCTGTGTTACGTATTTAAAAAATGCTCACGTCGGCAATTGTGCCAAAAATTGAACTACTTTCAACCTCAGATATGCGAAGGAATTTTTTGTCAACATTATACTCTAAAGACTGCAACCCTGTGGAGTCAGCATCTTTTAAGAGCTAGCTATCTACTTGCAGTTATTAAGATAACAACGAAAAAATAAATGACGCAACGAGTAGAGAAGAAGAAGGAAGAAGAAAAAACAAGATGTGTTTTTTGATACGAGTAAAAGAAAAAAAGAAAAAATCTATTGCTATTAAAGTTTTGTGTTTCTAGTCAAAAGTTCATTTGTTTTCAAGATGTCAGACAGTACAAGTACAAGTATGGCACGTTTTAATGAGATGGTAATTAACAGACTAAGCGAATGCATTCATTCGTTTGTGTCATCCATTACTAATCTTTTATTTGAGATGTTGGGGAATACAGCAGGTGAACTACGGGAGCACATGTGTGACGAAGAAGCTTAAAATGGAAGATTTAATCAAGGATTGTCTTACAGAAACCACTATAGATATCACCATGATAAGAAAAGACATACAAAAAACTGCCGCGCAAGAGTTTACAAATTAGTTCTAGTGGTGATAACGAATTTCTCGCTGGTGGCAGAGAGATAACTGATGTAGGTCTGGCTAATCGCGCTAGTAATGTAACAACGGTTTCTTGGTGCAAACAAAGCACTCTTTTATTGAAAAATCAGCGCAATGCCTTTGACTCAAAAAACAAAGCAATACAAAATGTGTTACACCCTGTCGACGCTAATGACGCGGCTACGAAACAATACATTGATCATGCAAACAGTTCATTTGTATCGTTTAATTTCAACCCGCAGATGAGCCAACCTTGGTTCGCATCTGCTATCGGACAACAAATTTGTGATGACAAGACGGACAAAACTGACGAGAATTTCGCTGTTTTATGAGAAAGAGAGCGTCGATTTAATGGTAAGCTGAGTAATGTTTGGAACTAAACCATTTACGTTTCACAAACCTAATTATTTGAAAACAATGGAAGAAATTCCAAAGACAGACACGTACATCGAACCCGGTCAAGCCATTGTTGTTTCTAACAGTACTTATGTAACACAATATTTAAAAGATAAGAAGGTGGATTTTTTTTCACTTTTATTTAATTTTTATTACTTTTTTTTCATGGGTTCTTCTACTGAGTCATCCTCATCCTCGCGTCTTCTCTTTCTACAAAGAACCCCCAAAAAAGGAATAGAACGATATTTTTTTGAATTGTTTTAAAAACAAAGGCTATGTTAGATTACCTTTCTAATGCCTTCATCCGTACTACCAAATCTTCTAATCTTCTTACTAATTGTGATACAATTGGAACACTAAAAAAAAAAGAAAAAATATTGGGTTCAAAGGGTAAAAAAAAAGTTTTTTAAATTTTTGTATTGTTTTTAATACTTACGTCTTTTTTTCCCCAGTTTCTGTATTGACTGTGAAAATGTAAGACATTCTATAAATTAAAAAAAATCACGCAATTAGGAAAATGCTTTAAAACTGTTTGTGGAAACGAGGCAAAGTCATTTGTTGTTTGTCTTTCAACCAGGATGAGTCGACAGGTGCAGTTCAGCGAGGGGAAAATGGAAGACCTCCAAGAAGAAATCTTAATGCAGACATTGAACAGACAGTTAACAACTTGGGAGACGCAGTGCAAAAATTATCAAATCAAACAATCGCTGTTTGTAACGAAGCAATTAACGAAAACTCTGAAGAATATTATGCTGCATTAAGACGTTTAAAGGAACAATTGAACGAACGTTTAGACAGACAGGAAGACATACTGAATGAAAAAAATACAACATTGTATTTTTTCGCGCAACCGACTACTTACAACCAGATCCCAATGGACACATGAATTATAACGTGAAAGGTCAATGCATCATTAATTTAGGAGCACCTCTAGCCGAAACCGATTCTGTTAATGTAAAATATGTTCGTTCTGATTTTCTACCTTTAAATTCGAAACATGACTGTTTTCATGCAGACCACACGCATATTGCTAATGTATCTGAGCCAAATGAAGACAGTGATGCATGCACCAAACGTTATGCCGATGCTTTGAAATAAAAAAATTACACACATAACGTTCACAAATACCACACCTGCATTAGCTAATAAACGCTGAAAAAATGATTACTTCACAACGAAGAAACTCGCAGTTATTTTTTCGAAAGATCCCAGGACCAATTTCACCGTTAAATTCATACTAGGGGATAATGAAATGACTTTGGAGAAAGAAGCATTCGAACGTTTTGCTACTCTAAAATTGGGGGAACACATTGAAATACAACCAGGACAGAGAATTGAAGTTTCCAATGTCGAAGAAATTTTGAAATATTTTAGAAAACCAAATGGTTTTCATAGCATTGTAAAAGCTGATAGTTACTATTCATTTGTGATGTAATAATTTTTTCCACCTTTTATGTTATTAAATGGTAAAAATAAATAAATCATATTTAAAAAAAAAACGAAAAAATACAATGAGTACTCACTTTTGTTTTCACTCTTCTTCTCACGGTCTTTTCTTGACTGTTATCAGATGTGAAATGGTGAACTCTTTAGTCGTGGGAATGTCATCTAATCTTGATTTTTTATTTCATCCACGCTAAGAGAGGCCAGAGATGAATGATCTCCGAGATGACAACAGTAATCCTTGTTTTCGGAACAAATACCTCGATGGTGTTTGAGTTTCCAATTAAGGCAGTGCCCTGTTTGTGAGAGCTGGAGACAAACAGGTTATTAACCGAAAAAAAGGGATCATATTGCTTCGACAGTCGCTCATAACGTGACTTTCAAAAAAATATTGCAAGCTCACAATCTTAAGAGATTACGACGTTCCTTTATAAACATATACAAATATGTACAATGGACTTGACATACATCCGAAAAAATATTCAACTCCAACCAGCTACCCAGCCTGCTTGCAAAATCGTGTAAGTAAATTTTTTTTCAATTGAGTTTATTTGTTTAAAACAGGTGTAAAGACTAATTTGTCTCTTCCTCTCTCTTTCTTTCCATTCTTTCTCTTTATTTAAATAGTAAAAAAAATGGATTCTATCGTACTACCAGTGATGAGCATTCCATTAAACGCCGTCAACAATGTTTTTATTACTGTCGGTGTCTATGCTCAAATGATTATGATCCATTTGAGGGAATACAATAGAGCTTCATTTAGATTTTTCCCGTCCAAACACGGCATTCCATTCACAGTAGCACAATGGAAGATGCTAAAGGATAATTTCACCAACATCCAGACACAAGTGGTTGAGGGAGAGGGACATTTGGAACTCGACGCCGGACAGATTTTGATATACTCCCTGAACGACAATGGGAAGAAGTATGTCATTTTTGAACATCAAGATGGGAAAAAATTAAATTTGGATGTTTCATCATTTGCATCCTTGAGTTCAGTGACCCCAGCAGTGGATGCTATGGTGATGAAAGTGAAACATGAGATGGAAAACAAAGCCTAATCAATCAGTGAGGGAATAAAAAAACATGCTGAAACACGTTATCGGGTGAGTCATAATATTATTAATATTGTGCATTTTAGCGAAATAATTCAGTTGCATTTGAGCTGTTGTAACAGCATGACCACTCTAGCGAGCAAGTGCTATGGAATAAGGTGCTTTGTTCCTAACAATTTGTTAGCCAGAGGTCAGACATTTACGACATTTACATTGTTTAGCGTTGAATACGACTTAGTGTCGCACGCAGAGTCTCAAGTTGATGGACATGTAGGGATTTATTTGCGTTTTAATTGTGAAACGACAAGGGAGAGGGTTTTGGATTTGTTAAAACTATGCGAAGTCTCCACTGACTTCTCTGTGAAAGGGTCCATTCACAAAGTACGTCACGCTCCGAGGGGGGGGGGGAGGGGGTTCAGATCAGTGTGATAAAACGTGACATGGGGAGGGAGGGGCTGTCAAAAATGGGACGTCACACTTTTATATTTTATAAAAGAAAAAATTTAATAGTCTAACTGTACATTGACGTGCTCAGGTGTCAGGAAAGTAAGGGACTGTAAAACTGCTTCTGGTTGAACCTGTCAGTGTTCTAGGAATTAAAGTGGCACTTTCAGTGAAGGGAACTCTGCAAAATATGGCAACATCTAGCACTCTCTAGTACTATCTGCACTTGCTCGCATCAGGAGGAGGATTGCACAATCCATTTCTTTCGACAAAACAAAAAAGCCACGTGCCTTGTGGAATATAAGGTATAGCTGATTCTGAATGTTGTTAGGTTGGGAAAGGCTTGATTGAAGGTTTTCTCTTCAACCAGTTTTTCCATCCACAATACGACATGCCATTAATGCCTAGAAGATATGAAATGGAGGAAATATCAGTTCGATAGCTTCAGTACATTCCTAAAGTATGCATGGACTCGGAGACGTCACCGTCTGACGTCATCTCATCAATTCTGAAGAGCTTTGACTCAACGCTTCGCAAAGGTGTTGGGTGAAAGTTGTATTACAGTATCGGCCAGATCTTGAGAGAAAAACACATGTGACTGATTTGTACGATATGGCCACCGAAAACACTGCTGCTTCGATTGTACTATTACTGAAGACATTAGTTACATCCCAAAAGAATGCCAACTGAGATGCTACCTCTGTTTTGCTTAAACCGCTTTCCAGCTACACGAATGTGTTGGTGTATTTACATTTTAATTTAAAACTTTGTAATGGCAGTGTGAAAACCTAAATTGTGTAATTGCAACGACATGTAGGCAACTTACAATTGGTTTTAAAGCTAACAAAAATGTGTCAAGAAAAGTTGTATAAAATTAATTGCAAAATAGATGTTACGATTTACGTCTAAAAACTATGGTCTACAGACTGTCCGTATTGCCGAACATAACTCCGTCGCTTAGGAACTTCCTCGGCAATGTTGCTCCATGCCTTCTAGAATAGAAGCGCCCCGGAAAAGTGCTCGTGCTCTTGTCGATTGTAGCGTGTGACGATCTTAGGTATATCCTAGCAAAATTGTCCCTCTATATCCGGAAATAACCTTAGCAGTTGAAGAGAATGTAGATTCAACAATTTCCGTTTCCTTTATTTGTGGCTTTTCATTTTTAACTGGCTCATGGCAAATAAAATAAGCTGTTTTTTAAAGTTTTGTGCAGGTCCACAGATTTGCATTCCCCCAAAAAATATTTCGGAGGGGGGGGGCAGATCAGTGTGACATACTTTTTCAGGGTGGGGGGTATGAGTAGGTGTGACAAAATGTGACATAGGGGAGGGAGGGGGTCAAAATTGGCCAAAAAAAGCGTGACATACTTTATGAATGGTCCCAAGGCTCTCACCACTGAAAATGAACGAAAACGATGGATTGGAAAAATGAGCCTGGAGGACCCTGAGATAATAGACTCATTGGACACCAACGAACTGAATTATTTGTGTTTTGAAGTGCGACTGGTTAGGTGGTGTCATACATGTTTATATGCTGATTTTATGTTTGATGCCTTTCTGTTTGAATATTCTGCTAAGTTTCCACTTATTATGGCGTATTTAGAGTGGTATCGTAAAATGCATATCGATCAATAGCAACATAAAATCTCGTTACATTGTTACTTGTTGTTTTTAAATGGATTGGGTTGATTGTAGATTGCGTCTACCAGCTACCATGACTAATTCGGGGAAAACAGAATTTGCTGTTGACTTTATTTTAAATAGTTGTGACATAATTACTCCAAAATCTACTCAGTGTCTAGTAATATATGATATTTTGCAAAAAGCCTACGATCGTTTGAAACAGAATTGTGATATACCTTTAGTGTTCTCGCAAACAGTGGATCATGCAATGATAGAAGCTATTGACTGCAACCAAACCACTATTGTTTTAATTGACGATAAATTGTGTGAATTAACAAGTCAAAAATGTTTGATAACTGATATTTTTGTGAAATATTTTCATCACAAGAATTTATTTTATATTTTACCGGTTCAAAATATGTTTCATAAAAATTTGAGAACCATTTCTGTCTGCTCGACTTATATTGTATTGATACAAAGTCCGCGTAATTTGTTACAAGTGAGATATTTGGGGACGCAATTAGCTTGTGCCAATTTCTTGTGAGTGGTATATAATGACGCAACTAGTAACCCATTTACTCACTTGCTGTTAGACCTTCACACAACGACGGATCCTTCTCTTCACTACCGGAGTTGTATCTTATCTCAGCAACCAATTGTCTATATAAAACAATGAAGAAGAACAAAGTGAAACAGTGCATACCTCTCCTCGAGCTGTTAGCATCGCATAAGGTTCGCCGCTCCGTAAAAAAACCCTACTCACTCATTGTCCTACTGTGCTTGATGTTTTAATAGTTGCTGTCTGACCGTGTTACGAGGTAAAATACCTTTCAGTATCAACCAAAAATATAGGTTAAGAAAATATAAAGTATTTTAAAGTTGTTAGCTACGAAACGTGTGCGCAGGAAAAAAAAGTAAAAACCCTAAATAAAAAGGTGAAAGTTTTCTTGGTACATTGATCCCTCCAGTAATCAGTTTATTGGATAGCATTTTTTCACGCTAACAATGTGTAAAAAAATGATGGTAACTAACTATCCCGGCGTTAGGCCCTTTGAAAAACCTCTCAGTGATTTAGACCAACAAATGAAAAGCATTTTAGAGCAAGATAATGTTGACGACCATCAGAAGGATATGTTGTATCAACAAATATTACAGTGCTACTTGAATTATCGTGAACAAGCTAAAATAAAGGAACCTTTACAAGTTAGTTTTAGTAGCACTACCTCTTTAATTCCGCCAACTACAACTTTAAAAACGGCTACAACTTCTCAAACCATGCCACAGCAGACTGAGACTAGCGACAGTGAAGATGGTGCATCGGCCAGAAAACCAAGCATCAACGAGTTGGTAGAAACGGTTTCTATTAATTATAGATCGGGAGTGGCAGAAGGTGACATTTCTTGGAACAAAAGGGATAAGTTATTATTTCAAGGACGTTCTATTAAAATGTCGAATGTCGCCGATTTAGTGCATGGCTTGTTCTCACGCACAAAGCATGCAAAACGTTTTGCTAATAAGCTACCAGGCTGGCAATCTCGTAATACTTTATTAGGTTGCATAGCCATGCAAAGAAGAAAGTATACAAAACCAAAGAAACCAGTTGAAAGATTTGGGCTGGTTTGATGATAGTCAATGCTTCTGATTATTACGACTTTAAAGAGATCTACTTCGACCCAAATTCTCCAGGGTCATTAGCGGGTAAAGAGAGGTTGTACCGTGAAGCTAAAAAATATGGCTTTCGTAGAAAGCAGGTAGACGAATCTTAAAATCTGAATATGCTTATACTTTGCATAAAAACATTAGACACAAGTTTACACGTAACCCTTTCATAGCTTTTCGAAAAGATCAAATGTGGAGCGATTATGCAAACCCAGGTACGTGCCACTAGTGACATTTTGAGTAAATCACAGAAAACATATTTCAGACAAACAGTAGCTTGAATTTAATTTCTACCACATGAAAAACGAAGCCTGGAGCACTCCTTTGAAAGTCCTCCAAGATGACACTTCAAACTTTTAAAAATTGGCAGTTATTGGCAATTCAAATTGACGCTTATCTGAGTTTGCTCAAAAAGTGAGATATATCTGATTTTAGCACAGAACAGTTTAGGATGGATACAACTGGTTTTTGCACAAAATTTAAATTAAGAGTGAAATATGTCTGCATTCGATCACAACACAATGATGGTTTTCTCTGATTTAGGTTTAAAAAGTGAATAACAGTCCAGAAGATAAAGATAAACAAACATTAATAACAGTAAACCAGCCACCTAACGCATCACTAATTAAGTGGGTTTATTAACTGAAAATAACACAATAATAACTTTGTTTTAAGCTGGTCATTTGGTTTAAAATGTGTCATTTTCACAGCATAATAAAGCTGAATAATATGCAATTGCTACGGGACTAGCAAATGTAGCTCTACTTTTAAACCCCATCAACATCGCACTAAAACTTAATCAGAAACAGTACTATACAATTTAAATAATAAAAATTTTGCAGAATATTCACACAAAGATGTTGCTGAACTTTCCAAACACTGCATTAACATCTCTGTAATATGTGGTGCTGTGGCAACCCGGACCACTGCACTGTGACTAAGGTGGGCGCTAATGACCTTGCTGTGGACGTGCTATTAAGCTCCAATTTTCCTTCCCTCCCTAAGAATGCATAACACACAGCAGCACTAACAAACACATCATTGATGTGGGACGTTCACCAAGGAAATTCGTACGTACCATTATTTGTGGCGCCATCCAGTGGCAAGCAAATCGTTGAAAAGTTGCAGCAAATCCCTCTTGCCTAGAGATGCTTTATATTTTATTGCTCACATTAGTAGCCTATACAGTGTTTCCACAGAGGGGGGTTGGCAGAGATACTCTTCTAACGATTTTTGTTGGGGATGGATAAAAAAAATAAAAAAAATGACATGCCAATTTGTTGAAAACATGGTCTCCGGAAACCAAAAGTAAAGCAGCAATGCAACCAAAACATTCGTTGTAGGGGGGGGGGACTGTAAATTGGAATGGAGGGGGGGTTGAGTGAGGGAATTCTTTATAACCAGTTGAGGGGGGAAGGCACCCTTGTCCATGCATTTTTATGTTTTGTGGTGCAGACAGGAACGTCGTATCACACAGTTAACATTCTGCTATCCCTGGATTGCATGATATTAGAATCATACTAATCTCCTTGGTCAATGTCCTCTTTAACGTAACCTACACAATGACTGTAAACCATGCCATTCATTCAAGACGTGTTGATCAACGCGTGTATGACAGCGGAAATGATCTATATTGTACCATTTAATTTTAAGATTACACTAACCTTGCAAGTTTTTTCTGCTCACGTTTTGATTCTTTTATCTTCCGTTTTCTTGTTCCAATATTTCCTTCGCCAACAACAACCGTGTTGTAGGAATAAGCAATAAGACAAGCAAGTTCGCTGGATGTACAATTTACCGCCATAGCTGCCGTAGTTAGCACCAATTTTGATGCGACAGCAATCACATGACAATAGCGTGCGATCTAACTGGCTTTCAGGAAATATCTACTTTTGCGCAAAACAGCCGGCAAAATATAACTGAGTTTGCACAAAATGGTCAACTTTGACAATGTGTACAGGCCGGAATAATGTCTGATTTTGCTCAGACCTTAAACCATACGGTGAGGTGCTGCCATCTGATAGCAAAATGGTGCTTATCGCAATTTGCACTAAATTGGCGCTTAATAGGGTTTGCATAATCGCTCCTCAAATATGGCAGTCAGACCTCATTGACTTAAAGAAATATGCTTCTTTCAATAACAATTATTTTCAATACGTTTTGATTGCAATTGATGTGTTAATTAAATATCTCAGAGCTGTTCCTTTAAAAAACAAATTAGCAACTGCTATGGTTTCCGGTTTAAAGAAACTGTTAAAAGATAAAAACCAGAGTACCTTCATTCTGACGAAGGCTCAGAATACTGCTCAGCAGCTGTCAGAACGTTACTTCCCTCTCTTAATATTAAATGGTATCAGACCTATAATCGCTCAATTAAATCGGGAATAGCAGAAAGAACAATAAGAACAGTGAAAAGTCGTATATTTCATTGGTTTACATATACAGGTATAGCTAGCTACAACTATGTAGATGCCTTAGATATGATTGTAAATTCTTACAATAATTCTGTTCATCGTAGCATTAAGTTTAGACCTTCCAAAATTACAACTAGTAAAAAGGAACGCGAAGCTTATAAAAATTTGGTTCTCATACCAAAAATCAGACACATCTTTACACCTGGATACATTTCAAAGTGGACTAGGTAAACTTTTACAATAGCCAGTAAAATTAAAAATAAACATTACAAAACACCTGTTTACACGATAAAGGACTACCAATCTGAACCCATAAAACTGCAACCTATTGTAAAACTAGACAATGTTTACAGAATAGAACGTGTGTTAGGAAAAAAAAAGTAGCAGGTATGAATCATTTTTACGTTAAATGGGCAGGGTGAGGTCCGAAATTTAATAGTTGGGTGACAGGTATTGTTCAAGATGGACCTACTTGATAATCTCTATGTAACACTTCCTCTAACGGCAGTTTTCATGTCTATCCTGATAACACGTTTGCTCATTACAAAATTTATCTGCCAGAAATACTTCATCTTTCAAACGAATATGAGGTTGCCTTAGTAGAAATGCAGTTTCCTTTAAGAATGGACTATAAACCGTTCGTAATGAGAGCTGGCGAGGACGATGTAATCTTAAATGTTTTAAATTTAGATACAGCCATTGAAGCTAAAAACTGATTGCAGCCTACAGCCATTGAATACAAACTAAAATGCACCAGTGGTGGTATCAGCTATGACACAACTAGTGACCTCATAGAAGCGATAAATAAGGAAATAGCAGAGTTTAGGAGATCAAAATTTGAAAATTATAAAGGAAAGGAACATCCTTTTCATGATGCAGATTATGAAAAGAGAAAAAGACCTAGAATTAGTTACAATAGCAGTATAAAACGTTACGTCATTCATCATGACATAAGACCAACTACTAATCGGTACATTCGATTATTAATGGGATACCAAATGGCTCGCAGGTTAGGTTTTGAACCAAATCAATTGCCACTTTACCCCTATCACGATGATGGAAGTCTCGCAACAATGGGGGGGGGGGGGGTGTTGTAGTTGTTTTAGATAAAAGCATCTCTTATAAAACTCGAGCTGAATTAACCGTTACAGCAGTTAATCCTTCGCCTCACGATAACAACAACCTCCCAGATAATATTTTGGTTTATACTTATACAAATCTAATAAATCCGAGGCCTGTTTGCAACAGTTACTCCCAATTGTTATAAATAACTAACGTTATAGGAGAGTCAGGCACGAGTCACTCCGTTATTTTTATTTCTCCCTATTATTATTAACGTGCAAACAATAGAAAATTAAATTTTGCGACGCCTTTGTGGATATAATACCGTTCTCTTCCCATGGCCACACCATAGTCACTTTGCGCATCAAACGAAAAAGGTCGTGAACAAAACAATGACTTCCTGTTGCCCTTATACAGTTCACTATCGAAGACAAGCAGGTGGTTTAAACATTTATTCAGAAGCTAGATTCCAGGCTGGTCATGGTCTCTCTAACCTTTTTTCTAGTATATCTAAATACGCTGTGCCTTTCATTCGTTCAGTCGGCAGCTATCTAGGACGCAAAGCTTTAGGAGCCGGAAATAATATCGCACAAGATTTAATTGCCAGTAAAAATTTTAAACAGAGTGCAAAGGATAGGTTACAGGAGACTGGTGAACAAATATTAGGCGATGTTAAGGCTAGGTTCAGTCAATCTGGTAGTGGATGCAAGTGAAGGCGCAACTCTCACAAGAAGAATACTAGTAAGAGACAACGCACAGTTACAGTAGCTAAGAAGAAGAAGATAAATAAGAAAGTGGTTCGAGATAGCATTTTTTAACAAAAATGTCTTTCATTCATCCTACATCTTGTGAGTGTTTGAAATCAGAATTGAACATATTTGAAGTTCACCAACACAAGTATCTATAGAACGCAATCAGTATGTCAAATAACACCTTATTGCAATGCCTAGTTCAACTATAGAATTTCAGATTGACGGAACAGCAGAATATTTGGACTTGGCGCAAACATGTACTTATTTAAAACTGAAAGTTGTAAGTGCCACTGGAGAAGATCTTACTGATGCATTGAGCGCTTTCATAACGCCTACTAACCTATTTCTACAATCTCTTTTTTCACAAGTGAACTGTTATTTCAATGGGAAGTTGATTTCTGGAGTTAGCGACACCTATTGCTATAAAGCTTACCTGCAAACGTTGCTGAGTTACTCTAATGCTGCTAAAGACTGTCAATTTGGAGCTGCCGTGTGGAATACTGCAGATAACAAAAAAGCTGCTATCCCAAATTCTAAAAGTGTAGAGTTAATGGGACGAATTTAAGCCACACAGAAGCCTGCAACTTGTCGAAACTTTTATTGAGCAATGTTAATGTCAAGCTTCGTTTCGCTTTATCAAAACCTGAATTTTTGCTTAAGTTGTCCAATGCTGCAGCTGGTTCTTTGAACCCAAAAATACAAATCGAAGCAGCTGCTTTGTTTGTGAAAAAGTTTAGACCCTCTTCATCCATTCTAGCATCTCATATGACAACACTGCAAGAAAATAGCGCAAAATATTGTTTTGTTCGCAGTGACATTAAATCCAAACTATCTCTAGCGGAATGACTTCAGCATTTATTGAAAACGTTTTTCAAGGACAGGTGTTGCCTTTTGTTTTGATTTGTTTTGTTGACAACGAAACGTATACGGGCATTACAAAAAAGATCCTTGGATATTAGAAAATCACGGTTTAAATTTCTTATCACTCACTGTGGACGGGGAACAACTAGACAAACCGCTACAACCTGACTTTAGTTCCATGACCTACACCCGAGCCCACATGAATTTATTTCAGGATTAGACACTTCATTTCAAAAGGTAGGTAATGGCATCAAGATTACAGATTTTGCTACAAAACATTGTATGTTTGCTTACGATCTGACTCCAGATGGTTGTGCTAGAAATTCTAGCTCTCACGTTTCACTCAGCAGACAAGGTGTTGTCAGAATAGAACTAAGATTTGATGCTGCTTTCGTTTTGATCAAAGACTAACGTTTTGATTTATTACGAGATACCGAAGGTTTTAGAAGTTACTTTTGATTTTGAAGTTTTCCTGGAAGGATGAACACGAAGCAGATCAATGACATCTTGAGAAGTAGTTGTCCAAATTTCCTGGGGACATATCCTGCGAACTACTTACCTGTTGTAATTAATAGAAAAGAATCCTTTCTAGTCGTCAACCATGACACATGCTGTTCGTCGGGAAGCCATTGGTCTGTCATTGGATTGCATAAAATGAAGAATGGAATGAAGACTTCCAAGTTTTTTTTATTCTTCTGGCTTCAACTTAGAAAATAATTGCCACATTCTACAGTATTTGAGTGATTAGAATGGAAAGAAGATTTGGCACAACAAGTTTCAAATTCAATCCCCAACATCTTCAACCTGTGGCCATTATTGTATTTTTTACATAATTATGAGAACCAAGGGATTTACTCTCGATTACATTGTTAACGAATTAAAGAAAACAGCTTTCCGTGAACGTTATGTGTACAATTTTGTAAGATGTATTAATAAACTTAGGATGCAATTATACTCATTGTTTTTTTCTTATTTTAGAATAATGCGATATTCAATCGAGTTTACAGTATTGGGGAGTGACGATGAAAGGATCAGTGACATGAAGAGAAGTTTGTTCCTCGAACTAAAAATAATGATAAACTAGCTGTATCCGTGGCGTAACATACGCCGGTCTAGCCGGTTCCTGCATACCTGAGCGAAATACTGTAGTGGGCAGTATGGAATGAAAAGGCTGCCCCCTGCTTATTCCTCTGAACCCCTCAACGGTCGTGCATGCAGTGATTGTTACTGAACCAACTTTGAAACTCTTCCAAGTCTGCTCTAAGAGGTAGCATTATTAAAGCAATATTTCGATTGTTACTGATTGTTACAGGCCACATCCGTTTGTTTGACATTGTCGGTCACTCGCGCTCTTTCATTATAGTGCATAATGATGAATTTGCTTGCCCATCCTAAGCGTATTATCATACACGGCGATAGCCGTCTATATATATGATTGAAGTCGTCTCTCCAGCAAAACTGAAACTATTAATTTCTCCGTCAGATAGTAGATAGCAACTTTTCAGATAGTAGATAGCAACTTTTCCAAACTTTTCCAAAATTTACACCAACTTTTATGCAATTCCGTGCAAGAGTAAACGTAGGAAGCCACACGTAAATTTGAAAACTGTTCACTTCTTGTTGTTGTTGTTCTTGTTCTGCTTCTTCTTGGCTGACACGGTTTCAGAAAAAACTACTTCCCCTACCTAAAATTTGAAAACATGATCTGAGCCAGAAATTTTCCTGGGCTTCAACCATACATGGACCACTTTTTCGATTGGTCCATCCATTCCGGAGTTACGGGACCGGAGTTACGGGATCATTTTGATTGTTTTACATCGTTTTAACCATTGTATTTAGGGAACAATGTGGGACTCCACATTCATTCTTCGTGCACGTGTTATGTCTTTGCTAAAAGTTGATTGTTCAACGGTAAAATGAAAGAATTAGTGTTTCAGCTAAACGCATATATTTTTAAACCAAACTAGGCTGCCTTGTTAATTTCGAGCCTCGAAATTGGCAGCTGAAAACGATAGAATTGCATATTTATTTCGCAGATTCAGTCTTTCAAAGCTGACTTGAATTGTTTCAAAGTGGCCAGGGTTGAGACTGTTAACGCGAGATCAGTTCACATGTTCCGCCGAATGTTAAATTCCGAGCCACTGTTTAAATTCTTGAAGCGTCCCCTGCCACCTCCATAGTAGTACGGGTGGTGATAGTGGTCCTCCCACCCTTTTCTATCTGGTTGGTTATTTTAAGTATTTATCTTTTATTTTATTTTATTTTTTTACCAAGTGATGACATATCCCGCTATATGGGTGCATTAGTTTTAAAACATTTATCGTAGCATTATTTTACTATTTTTAAACAAAATGTTTTTACTTTTTTGGTGTACTGTTTGGGCCTTTTAACCATCTTCACACCCTTCCCATGTCCCACACGTTTGGCGATGCCATCGGGGACCTTTGGGTCCCTGGCAGGTTTAACCAAGGTGGTAAGGCATTCGTGTCCCCAAACCTATTCTGATCACCATTCCTAGGCCAGTTTGTGTACACCTTTCCTAGGGCTGGCTGTTAGTGACCCCCCGGTCCTTGCCAGACCCGTTGCTGTCGCAACAAATTTTATATTTTATATTATAACAATCAACAGCATGCAGAAACCTTTGTTGTGCGACGCCGTAGCCGTAAAAAAGGTACACGGATTACAAACAAAAACGTCACGTGTGCCGTAAAAAGGGGTTATATGATTGAATTTTCACTTGTTAAAATGTACACGGATAAAAATTGATCATTTTCAATTAAAATAATAAAATGTACAGTTGAGAAAATTGCATCTGTTTAAGTGCTGTTGTGCTTTACGTTTTAAATATATGATTCGTAAAGCACAACAGCACTTAAACAGTTGTAATTTTCTCAATTGTACATTTTATTATTTCAATTGAAAATTATCAATTTTTATCTGTGTACATTTTAACAAGTGAAAATTCAATCATATAACCCCTTTTTACGGCACACGTGACGTTTTTGTTTGTATATATATAGATCTCAGGATGCTTTGCATAGCTCTTGAAAGTGTGTTACTGGGAACTACTCACATGCTTAGAATTTTAATTGATTGTGAAGAGGAATGGGTCAAATCTTTCATTGTTAGCATGAAGGAGTGCAATACTGATATTACAGAAGTGCTCGTCGAATACCTTAGCACGAAATATGCACAAAACGTCCTAAATTATATGACAAAAGTTGACCCACATGCTGTTGAATACAAATGCAATTCGGATTCACTCTCCTTTGGTTTTCAACTGATACAGTTTTGCAAAAATTATCCATCGTTCAATAACCTCGCTCCGTTTATATTGGAAAACTTTGAATAGTGCGATAGAATTAAAAGGTATCACGATATTTATCATACGTCACGTTTATTAAGCTTGAAGCGGTGTAATAACAAGAAGTTAAAGATGGAATTAATGAAAGAACCAACACCTCTGTGGAGTGCAATGGCTATGAACGCTGTACAAGATGTAGAAGTTCAAGGTGTTTAACTCTATGGTTCTTCCGGTTATGGTAAAATATTGTTGATTGAAATTATTCTCCCTTACATTTGCGAATTTAGATATTTAATGACAACTCCATCTCTTGAGGGAATAGAGCATTCACATTCATATGTCTACATACCAGACTGCATTCCCGAATTATTATCATCCTGTTTATTAGGAATTTATTGTTTGGTTGACAACAGACCATTCAACATTGGAACACTGAAGATAGCTTTAAAGGGCAAAGTAATCATTTCTAGTTGTCACCCAACACCTGAAGACATCTCCTTTGTCAGACGTTTTGTAATAATAGAAGCAACATCACCTCTCTTCCCATCACGTTATATAGTTACTTACGCGACTGATGAAGTGTGTATATTTATTTATATAAATATAGGATTACATCTAGAGCTGTCATGTTATTTTTTATCTTGTTTTTTTGTTAGATGCCCGAAGGTTGTGTGCGGTCAACTCCTCCCCTTTTTTGCAAAGAAGATTCAATGCAAGAGAATGACTTGGCCATTACTGTAGAGGAGTTGGAGCTGTGAGAATGTTTGTTTTTGAGGTTTGTGGTTTCCTGTTCACCCATCAAAACAACTTGCTACGTCATCTTTGTAACTATCATCAAGCCATTAGTAACACAACTTGCGTCATTTGTAATCGATGATATGAAACTGAACGTGAGCTCCATATCCACTAAACCAAAGTACACATCCCACGACCTGTGGCTTCTAGAAATGTATGTCAGCAATGTAACGAGGGGTTCGCTTCTCGCGTGGAATTGAATAGACACAATCATCATCATCATGTAGTCCCAATCAGATCAACTCCTCATGTCGACGATAGGATTGGTTCATTCAAGAAGGAGAAGAGTGCATTTCGAAACTATTTTGCACAATTTTCCTACACCATCACGGGCAGAGAAACTCTTGTTCCAAATTTAGATTTGTTATCTTACCTTCACTACGAATTGCATCTTCTCATTGAATCATCGACAAACCATCATTGAACCATCATTGAACCTCATTGAACCATCGACAAATTAAGTTTGTGACGAGTGTTAAGCTTGAATTGCATAAACCACCAGAAAGACTAATCAACATTTACTTGTGCTCAAAGCCTTACACAGTTTTACGGATTGACCAGATAGATGAAATTTTGAAGGACGTTCACTTGTACCTGTTAAAGCGATTGGACATTTATCAGAGGGAAGGGTCTGGTTGGGTTTTATCCACAATACTCGCTTTAGACTTACATTTTGCAGCATATCGTCCTCTAGCAGGTGGTTGTTATAAGCTGTTGGAACCTTTTCTTGCATGTAAACAAGCATTAATTAATATCAAATGTCATGATATGAGATGTTTTGAATATTCTGTGTTAGCTACCTTGCATCCCGCACCATTTCATGCTGAGCGTGTGAGCCATTATGTGCATCTGCTGGATACATTGCACATCGAACGTATTTCATACCCAGTTCCTTTAAATTTCATTAAGAAATTTGAGATTTTGAATAACTTAACAATACACGTTTATGGTTATTCCGATAAAGAAGTTTACCCTCTATATATCAGCGAAAGGAGGAGTGGTGAAATCGTCAGACTTTTATTGTTAAACGACAATCATTATTGCTTTATTAAGAATCGCAATCGCTTAATAAATGACTCTACATTCCGCAGATACACCTGCGCATACTGTTTGTGCTCACATCGTGGTAGAACTGAATTGGAGCAGCATGAAATGATGTGTCGAGAACATGAAGCACAGCGAATTGTTATGCCCAAAATTGGCGATCATGTCATGAAGTTTAATAACTTAGCAAATCAACTAACTGTTCCATTTGTCATATTTGCCGATTTTGAATCAATCCTGACTCCAATATTAGGATGCAAGCCTAATGATTGCGAATCTTATACTTATGAATATAGTGAACATGTTATGGTTATGTTACGGTTGACTGTTTAGGCCAGGTTATATCAACTGAATTGTATCTAGGTTCCGATTGTGTATCTCTCTTTCTTTTATCCGTAGAGCAAGAATATGTAAAAACAAGAGCTTTGTTGAAAGATGTAAAACCTCTAAATAATGAACGAAGCAGATACACTTCACTTTCAAAACAATAATTTGTTTCATATTTGTGAGGAAATTATTACCAAAGAAGAGATGAAGGTAAGGGACCATTGCCACTACAGCGGTCTTTACAGAGGTCCTGCACATGCTCATCGTAACATAGAATACAGATTTAAGAAGACATTGCCTGTATTCTTTCATAACCTTACCCGTTATGACGGACACGTGGTAATGTCTGAAATCTCAACATTTGGCAAACCAAGAGTTAATGTCATTCACGAAAATGTGCAACATTATATGGCTATGGTTATGACGGACACGTGTTAATGTCTGGAATCTCAGCATTTGGCAAACCAAAGGTTAATGTCATTCCCGAAAATGTGCAACATTATATGGCTATTCAGATCGAGAACTTAGTGTATTTAGATTCTTTTAAATTTCTAGCGGCTTCTTTAGACAAATTAGTGTCGTTATTAGAGGACGATAAACTCAACATTTTAAAATCTAAATTTCCGCAACATTGGTCACTATTAAAACGTAAAGGAATATTTCCCTACAAATATTTGGAATCTTATTCAAAGTTTGAAGAGAGTGTTTTACCTCCGAAGGAAGCTTTTTTCTACTTTAACGAATGAGGGGCTAGTGACGAAGATTACGATTACGCATTAAATGTGTGGAATACGATGAAGTGTCAGACATTTGGTGATTATTTTGACTTGTATATGCGTTTAGATTGTTTGTTATTAGCTTGCGTTTTTACAGATTTCAGAAAAACTTGTATGGAATGGTACAAACTTGATCCAGCTCATTATTACAGCAGTCCGTGGCTAACTTTTGCCGCCGCTTTAAAGATGACTAAAATACAGCTAGAGTTACTGACAGACATTGACCAACATCTGTTCATCGAGAAAGGGATACGCGGAGGTGTTAGCATAGTTACGAAGCATTTTGCTCGTGCTAACAATCCTTTGCTAGGTGAAAGTTATTCCCCCAATGACGTACGCTCTTACATTATCTATTTAGATGCGAATGACCTCTGGTTGGAGCCTCAGTCAAATGTTGCCTTTGGTATTTTCATTGGTTGAGTGCGAATCAAATTAGAGATTTAAACATCTTCACTATTGAAGATGATAACCAAACTGGTTTCATTCTAGAAGTAGATCTCGATTATCCGACTCATCTCCATGATTTACATTCTGATTATCCTCTTTGTCCTGAACCTTTGAACATTTGTTAATTTATGAACAATTATCACCTTATTGTCAACATTTGCATAAAATTCTAAACCTTTCACATACTTCAAGAAAGCTTACTCTGAATTTGTATTCGGCTGGGCTGGAAAATCTGAGGCTCCACTCCTTTACTTGGAGGAGACAAAGGGGAGGCCTCATGTTCAAGTTGTTTAACTGCTCTGTAAGTTTACCAAATTATTTTTTGATGTGGCTCATACCAACATGACCATTCGGGGTTCTTCACTAAAAGTGGCACTATCACCGATTGGAAAGCAAATGAAAATGCCATGGTGCCATCTAGCGGTGGTGATATTGTTAACCTTTAGGGATTGCTCCCAGGTGCACCCCCAGTAGCAGAATGATGGTGACGGGTGCCGTACGTCGCAGATTTTTTTCCGTTCCTGCAGATCGAAAACGCTGGTGGTTTATTTCTCATCTATCCAAACCCATAATTCAAAACATTCGCGCCGTATTTATGAAATGACGATGAGCAGCTTTGATGTGAGTGATTCTGAAATAGACACCGTGGTTAAGAGTTTTCATTCTCCTAAACTGCCCTCCAACTGGCTATAAAAATACCAGGAAATTTTTGAAAGCTGCCCTAATATCGAAGTTAGCATCATATTATCAACACTAATGACAGTAATATCAGCGCTCCAAACAAAATTGCAAATCATTTAATTTCAAAAGTCATTTTCAGAACTGCTGCATATGCAAGTTGTCTACCATGTTTTAAGTAGTTTGCGTGTGGTAGCTATTGGCTAGTTGTCCAATGTATTATGTATCGTAAAGTAAATGAGTAAATTTTATCAATGGCATAAAATTGACTTTTAATGATAAATAAAGTAACAAGTTAAAAGTTCATTTTCTGGATTGATCATGAAAATATACAATTTTATAATAATACCATCCTGTATGAAAAAATTGCAATCTGTGGCATTCTGTCTCACTGTCTGCAATAAATGTAATGTGCAATACTGTGTAAGTTTGTAAAACATTAAAAAAAAAAGAAAAAGTACCTGGAATACTGTATTTTAACAATTACCCTGCAGATTTGTGGGCGCTCATTATGTTCGTCGCAGACTAGTCAAACATATTCTGATACTGGGGGTGCACAAGAACATACCAAATTTTCATACAATAATTAAGGAGGTCGTAGCTTTTTAGTCGTTAAAAGAAATGCTGTTGGGCATTCCTTTGCTTGGTGCAACCAAGTAATACATAGCGCTAGATGATGCTAAATTCTGCCTACTTTCAATCAGTGATAGTACTATTTTAAACTTAAAATTACTACTCCCACTATCAAGCAGTGACGAACTCCCCTGCACACCTGCACTTACAGCGTTGGAATGCATTTCGTCTTCCTACATTACTGTGTTTAAAACTAACCTTGATCCCTTCTACATAGTGACACTATTACTCTAAGGTTTGTCCTCAACCGCTCATGTTAAAGCTGAAATTTCAATACTTAATTTTTTCGCTGATTTTCAACATTTTTCCAGTAAAATGTAGTATATAAGCTTTGTTGGACTTAAGTAACATGCGTTCGAACTTTTATTAATATCCAGTTTGTCACATCAGAGTTCTGGACTTGAGCTGGAATCGTGAGTTTCATTTTTGGCTTCTTGTTGTTGCTGTTGGCACGACACATTTCTGCTACCCTCTCTACAGATCAAACTGTTATTTTGTCCTTTAGGGGTTTGAATAATATCTCTGTAATGTGTGGTGCAGTGTCAACCCGGACCACTGCACTGTGACTGAGGTTGGCGCTAATGACCAAGCTGTCGACGCGCCATTAAGCCTCAATTCCCCCTCCTATAAAGCTGGTTCTTAGCTCATATTACGGGTAATGCTCTGTAGATGTGCCCTTTCCATAAGGCCTTTTCTAATTGGTCAAGTGGTTGCTCTAAACGACCAGACTCAGATTGTTTTTCATTGTTTTAAATATTGTTATTATGCAACAATACCAATAAGCAAACGCTAACTGCAAGACGTAGACAGAAGATTATAAAGAGTTTGTTTCCATATTGTTTTGCGCAACCCGTAACTGATAAAGATACAAAACATTAAAACAAGCTAATCTAAACTGCATGGTGTGCCAAAGTACCACGAATTAGTTAGAAATCAAAAAGGGAACTTGTTTGATGCTTAAGGTAAAGTTTAACTGATCCAAAGTCAAAACAGCAAAGAAACAAAAATAAACTTTCTTGTAAGATTTTAGATACTGAAGTGTTGCTGTACTGTCTAGTCCACGTGAAACCTTACTGCTGCATCAAACCATTATACATGCAAATATAATTAAAGTGAAAGTCCAAATTTCAAAATTTTACATGTCCAAACAAATGAACGATAATGTAAGGCTACACATTCGACTACTTTTTGGCTAAATTTTGCCAGTGTTCTACTGATGATACCAAGAATTTATAGGGTTGGGAGGAGAATTTGTGACCGAGACCCATATACTGAAACGTCTTGGATACATTCACATTGGTTCAGTCTTAGTTTATAGAGGGCGCCACGTGTTTTATGTGGGAATTTCTACTCGGTTTTTGGCTTAAAATTAAACTAAACTAAACGAAACTAGCTTATATTTAATTATTATTTAGCCTAGCTTAGTTGTAATTTAGTTTTCTTTAGATTTTGGGTGAAAAATGAGCAAAAATTACCAGATAGAACACGTGGCGCCCTCTGAAAACTCGGATTGAACTAATGGGGACGAATCTAACGTGCTTCAATAGGGACTGTTTAGCGTTACAAATTCTCTTCCCAAACCCTATAAATTCTTGATGATACATATACAATTTTTGAAGATTTCCATGCATGGAATTTCGTTATAATAAAATAATAATAATAATAATGCTTTATTGTACAAGTTGTTGGTACAGGCACGAAGTTCCAAAAGAACTTGTGTGCGCAAGCAAGTAATACATTTATAGTTATTTGTACTTATGTTAAATAATAATCATGAGTCATACAGTTTTACATACCTATTAAATTTAGTACACTAATTTAGTTATCGTAAATTAGATATGGTAGTTTATTATTGATCCAATATCCATTTTTTAATCTTCTTGTCAACTTCAATATGATTATTCAGGTACCGCAGGTGTTCTGGTAGTTTATTAAATTGATAAGGTATTTGGTATTTCATTTCACGTCTTCCATACGAATTATTCCACTTTGGTTCTATTAGCCACTTATTGCTGTCTTGTACAGTTCTGTTAGTTTTAACTTTATGTACGTTCTTAAAATAATTCTGTTTTATTATACTCCAAGTTAATGTTTGCTGTAAATTCAATATTTTAAAATTTTTATATATGTCTTTACTACGTGTTAGTTTATTGTCTTTAAATAATGCTTTAATTGCCTTGTTTGTAACTTTCTCAAGTTGTGCCATTATACTGTTAGTCGTTGTTCCGTACACTGTAATTCCATATTTGATGTTTGACATGATTTATACATCCAAAATTGTTTTTTTTTTATTTTCATTAAGTATTCCGTTTAGTTTATACATTGTTGGTATCATACATCTGATTTTTAGTATGATGTTATTTATATGTTCATAAAATTTCCAGTTTTTTTTTAATTCTAATCCCAAATATATGGTTCGGTTAACTTTTTTAATAATTTTACATTTGCATTGTTTATTTTGTTTCTTACATATTTTATTGCACATTGTTATTTCACCAGTCTCCTTATTCATATGTGACGAGTGTGTCGGTAAATATACAGTTTTTCTTTATTTAATATTAACTAATTTTCTTGTAAATACACCTTTAATTTATCAAAATCTTCTTGTAAGCCTCTATTGGAAATCCTACTGGAATTTTTTTACTGGACCAATACAAATTTACCTATTGGACCAGTATTTCCTACTGGTTTATGGAATACTGGACCAGTAGAGCATTAATACTGGTCCTTTAGCCAGGACCATAGTCTCTTCTTACTGGACCAGTTTGCAAATTGTGAATGGTCCAGTAACAGTTGTGTGCAGGACCATTACAGAATTGTTACTGGTCCGGTAGACTCTTCTTACTGGACCAGTAGCCAAGGTGTACTGGACCAGTAAGATTTTCGTACCGGACCAGTCATAATTTTGTACTGGTCTAGTACAACTTGTGTACTGGACCAGTAGGCTTCTCTGGAAAAAAAGGTGTACGTACATACTGTACTCTTAATTACTACAACTGATTTAGCATTTCATGAACATCACTGTATACATGGTTACAATGTAGCTACTAACATTATACTTAACACTATGCCTTACACTATGCCTTCTGTAGCCCTGTCTCTTGCTGTACTGATAATTCCTGATGGTGTTGATATGTCGATTAGCCTTATATGCACACAAAATATTAAGCGTTAAAGTGATGGGCCAAGGATTTCTATTTTACTGGTTTCTGCTAAAGTTATGCAATGCCTGACTTTATTTTAAACAATCAATTGGCATTAATAGTTTAGCAGCTAGAGAACCTTTCATGATGCTTTTAAAACATGTCCCTAATTTATGAAGTGTCTTAATGTATAGTTCTTATCAAACCAGCAGGCATTTGTTACTGGTCCAGTAAGAAGGACCTACTGGCCCAATAACTAACCCAGCCTAGTGGTCAAGTAAAACCTGCATGTTGATATAATAAGAAGAGCTACTGGGTCCAGCAAGCCATTTTATTTTTTATGGACCAGGCTTGAATTTAGAAATCTTTTATTGAATGCAAATATTGCACTCCTGAATGGTTTAGGTGTAAATTTCATGCTTAAGGGCACGAATTAATAAGATTGTACTATAATTTATACTTGATTTTCCAATTTTATAAGGTAATTTTCTGTATGACTTTTCAAAATATTTTCTAAAACTGTTACTGTTGCTTTACTTCTGTGATCACATTGAACAAACACTCACTGAAAAGCAATGCAATAAAATCGGGATACACACGCATTTCATTATGTATCGCGTTCCTGCAGAAAAGTGCAATAAGAAAAACACCCATGAAACACCAGAAACAAGTTGGAAAATGCAAAATAGGATACGTGCAGCTATCCGCATTAGCTTGTTTGGGCCTGCCATCCGAGTTACCAAATCACCATGTACAAACTTTCTGCACTTTCGAACTTGTGCTCTGTTGGAGTTACTAGTGTTTTAACATTTTCCTATTTTCTAAATGTATTGATAATAAAAAAATGTCATCAACCTATAACGTTACAATATGTTAATTTTTAGAGCTGTGAGGTTGAGAGGACAGAAGCCAGCATCCAAGCCATCTTTCAAAGATATCCTGGCTAATGCCAGAGTATTGAATATTTATGGTATTACCAACATAACTAATATAACTAAGAATTAGCCTAAAGATAGTTTGATTGATTATTCACGTACTCTTGCTTAGTGGTCCAGGCCGTACTTAAATACTGTGAAACCTAACTGAGCCTTGAATTACTTTGGATATTATATAACTTTACTATAAAGAACAGAATGTCTAGTGGATATTAAAATCCTTTATTTATCCAGGGTTTCTCTGCTTCTCATTCATTTATCGCCCATCTCAGTGTTTATTGTATTGCATAACATTTTGAGTTATCCTGACAGTAATCCGGCTCACCCAGCCTAGTAAATCGGATTACAATGGTGTCAATAAGTGGGATTTTAAAATTTCCTTCTGCACCATAAAAAGAAAGTAAATTTTTTTACGCCTGACAAATTGTCATTGAAAAAGAGTTTTTTTGAAAAGCTAGTTGGAAGTTTTTCCCAAAAAGATTAAATTTCAAAGCCTACCAAAATTAAAAGAAAAAAAAAAAATTTTTTCCGCTCCTGTTCGTTATACTGTTGCACTGTATCTTAAAAAGCTGGTTGGTAACTGGTTAAATAAATAATACCAAATTGCTAAAAAATAAATAAATAAATGAATAAATAAAATGCCAAAACGTAGGCCTAACGTAGCTCAAAAATCGGCAAGTAGATCATCGAAAGGCAAGTTGCCAGTTAAAAGTGGATTGCCTGATGATTTTAGTGACTCTACGCTACTACCAAGTAGCACTCCTAAACGCCACAAAAAGGTTTCCCCAGGTTCAAATTAAAATAGTGCTGTAAATTCAGTTCAAAATTCACCTATCGGGTCCCCTTGTCGTTCAGCCTCACCTGCTCTGTCTCACAATTCGGAGGAAGATGCAAATTAGTCAAATGCATCCTCACATGGTGATCGAATTTCAAATGAATCCCTATTGTCACAGCAAATCACTCAGTGTCTACAAGCCAATAATGACTCTTATTTGCAAGTGCTTCAAACCAATAGTGACGCATAGATGACATTTTTACGAGAATTCACCAATAATATTGCGCCCTGCATCAACCTTCCCAAGCCATAAAGATGGTAGGAAATGGGACGACGTACGTGCAGCAAAGAAAGCTATTTCGCCTTTCTCAGGTTCCCCTGATATGGACATTTTTACATTTCTTGTCATGTGTGATAATTTGAATTTGCAAAACTTGGACACAACATTGTCGGATCAAGAACTTATTGCAGCAGCTAATAATAAGTTTACAGGCAGAGCGGCAAAGTTTGTTGCATCAAATAATCATTTAGTGCAAACAAAATCCTGGATTGCATTTAAAGAATTGCTCATTGAGAGATTTGGAGGTGGCACAAAGAGTGTCACAATGGCAACATTTTTTAGGACCTCACTACAACCAAAAAAGTCCTTCGAGGATTTTGCTGAACGTTTAGAAATTATGGTAGCTGCTATTTGGATGGTTAGTCCTGGAGATTCTGAAGAAGATAAAAAGAGAAAGCTACTCTCTGAAGACGAAGGCCTTAGGTCAGCATTCTTCAATCCATGCCACCAGAGATAGAAACTCACTTATCAGCAGTTAAACCTCCTTTATTCCATGAGATGTATAATGAAGCTGTCGCTAAGCATACTATTTTGGAAGGCAGATCAGAATTACGTAATTTGGATCGAACTGCAGAACAACAAAGCGAGAAGCAGGGATCTCACGCTTCTGGCACCACTACAATAAACACCCTAGCCCTGGGTACAGTTTTAGACTGGCTAGGGAAGCTGGAGAAGACTCAAAATAAAACTAAAAAGATTACAGACTTCTTGGAAGAAGCCAGAGCTAACGTAGCCAATTTTCAGCATAAGCAGCAACAATAGCAACCAGAACCTCGTTATTGCTTTAAATGTTTGGGAAAAGGCCATATGCATAGAGAATGTTACACTAGGCCAGAAAATATTGATAAAGTACGTGCTAATAATGCTGCTAGATACAATATTGCTGACACTCAACAAAATAACACGGTTACCTTTCCAAATCAAGGAGATTATTACTCCATGCGTGACAGAGAAGATTTTCAGAATGGGAAACGTAACCATTATTTTTCTGGATTTGCAAACAGAGACAGTATGTAGTTTAATTATAGCAAACAGTCAACTGATAATGCTCACGTTTCCGAAATCAATCAAGGAAACTCCTACCACAATCAAAGTCAGCAACCAATTCGCAGACAATTAAATTTCCAGCGGTATGCTACAGAAGCTGCGCCAGTAACCAAGAAAACAATCACGATGCTAATCAATCAAAAGAATAGAGGTTGACCTAACAACCTCTTTGCAAGTGTTTGCAAGTGTTATTTCAATCTGACGAAGCTAAGAAAATTTTTCAAACATTGTATTCATGTATTAATTGGAAGCAACAACAGCTAGCTTAGAAGATAGAACTGTGTTATTACCTAGACTAACGATATATTTTGGCAAAAGTCCATCACAATATGTCACAACCAGTGCTACTGTTACTTCCGAAACCAATCTAGTGCTATAAAATATCCTGTACAAGATAAATGAACAATATGACTCTCATTTTGATTTGATTGTGCTTACTCTTTTCAAAGATGGTGTTGACGGTATGTACAAACAAACTTTCACACAGAACTGCGTGTGATTGATACAAATCAACCGCTTTGTCTTAGCTTTATTCGGTCAGCAAAGACAGATTGGCTTTTAGCATGATTAGTGTGGATAGCGCTTCTCGAAGCCAGATCGACTACTTCCACAATACTAATTCTTATCACCTCGATCTGTGACGTCACAGATGAGGCGACGAACTGGGGTTAGTGTTAGTACGATGATGAAATTCTTATAGTGACTTGCACTTTTTTTTATTAAGTTTGGCGTGGAGACCTTTGGCATCGAAGGATGGGAGCAGAAAGAACGATAGCTTCTGGTTGTGGGTATAATGTAGTGGCTACTCGCTCTCTGATTGGTCAAGAGCCATTCACGTGACCACTCGCTCTGAGCGCCCTTCCTGTTGGTGGTAGGCAATGGAAGGAGACGACCTCGTGTGGTGGGAATTGGTATTGAGTTTAATGTAGAAGGGAAAAAATGTGCCTTCCTTCCCTCTGATCGGTAGGAAAAATGGAATCATCGCGGAGGTTACTAGTCCAATATTATAGTCTGCACTTGTATGTGTTTAAGAAAAAGAGAAGCCATTTTTTTACTTATAACAGATCGTTTATTACAAAACAATATCACTACAAACAATGTGACAAGCTGACTCACGTTACCGGACTACAATTCATTTACTGCATATACTATAATGTCCATATGCGAGACTGGTTATGCCATCATCTAATAGATACCTTTTGTCATCATAACCAGTTAAATATCTTTTATCATGTTCTTCAGTCCTTATCACATGAGTTTTGCTTCTGATAAAATTTATCTTAAAACTATAAACATTTTGCTCTCGCAGTACATCTAAACAATGGTTGTGCGTTATTTCCTGCTTTAATACACGTCTTTGTATACCATTCCCGGTAAGTTTAGTTACATTACCATATAACAAAGAATACATTTTGGCTTTCAGACCACAAAATTCAACAATCGGGATAGAAGACGTTTCACCCCTAAACATGCCTGGTACTTTTCTGTTCTGTAAAGAATACAAAGCATGGTCTATTGGATAATCGCTCGTGTCATACCTATCTAGGTTTAATAGCATGTCTGAATATATGTTATCGGTACACACTTGATACCAAAGACTATCTGTATCTGTAAACAATAGAGATGCGTTGTTACCGTACAATGATTTGATGTGTCCGTTGTGAAAGTCATACAATATGTATTTGCTAAGATAAAGAACGCTGAAACCAACATAGATTGGTCTATTGAGAACTACTTTGGTCTTCTTCATTTTAAAAATCACAACAGTTTCATCAAATATCACAAAATTCTCCATATTTGGTTTAGATGTTAACTTGCGGGCTTTAATCTCACTAATTGTGACTTTCACGCTAACATGTATGCGTAGGTCCTCAATCATCTTACCATAAAGAGCATTAGACATAATTTTATAAAAGTCTTTATGAAAAGGGTTTGTGGTGGCCTGTCGTTTTGCGGTATTCAATTCTATATAGGGTTTCAACCAAGCCATTTGCGAAAACGACAAAACACTATGGATCTTTGTCAGTATCTTTCCTTGCAAAAGGTAATACTTCAACACTCTATAATGGATGACATAGTTTCTTTTGGAATACAAATTCGGAGTAAGCTTTCTTGAAGTATGTGAAAGGTTTAGAATTTCATGCAAATGTTGACAATAAGGCGATAATTGTTCATAGCGAATGTTCGAAGGTTCAGAACAAAGAGGATAATCAGAATGTAAATCATGGAGATGAGTCGGATAATCGAGATCTACTTCTAGAATGAAACCAGTTTGGTAATCATCTTCAATAGTGAGAACGTTTAAATCTCTAACTTGATTCGGAGTCAACCAATGAAAATTCCCAAAAGGCAACATTTGACTGAGAGTCCAACCGTAGAGATTCGCATCTAAATAGATAATGTAAGAGAGTAGGTCATTGGGGGAATAACTTTCACCTAGCAAAGGGTTGTTAGCACGAGCAAAACGCTTCGTAACCATGCTAACGCCTCCGCATATCCCTTTCTTGATGAACAGATGTTGGTCAATGTCTGTCAGTAGCTCTAGCTGTATTTTAGTCATCTTTAAAGCGGCAGAAAAAGTTAGCCCCGTACTGCTATAATAATGAGCTGGACCAAGTTTGTAACATTCCATACATGTTTTTCTAAAATCTGTGAAGACGCAAGCTAATAACAATCTAAACGCAAATACAAGTCAAAATAATCACCAAATGTCTGACAATTCATCGTATTCCACACATTTAATGCGTAATCGTAATCTTCGTCACTAACCCCTTCATTCGTTAAAGTAGAAAAAAAAGCTTCCTTCGGAGGTAAAACATTCTCTTCAAACCTTGAATAAGAGTCCAAATATTCGTAGGGAAATATTCCTTTACGTTTTAATAGTGACCAATGTTGCGGAAATTCAGATTTTAAAATGTTGAGTTGATCATCCTCTAATAACGACACTAATTTGTCTAAAGAAGCCACTAGAAATTTAAAAGAATCTAAAAACACTACATTCTCAATTTGAATAGCCATATAATGTTGCACATTTTCGGGAATGACATTAACCTTTGGTTTGCCAAATGTTGAGATTCCATACAACAATCAGTGGCCATCATAATGGGTTAAGTTATGAAAGAATACAGGCAACGTCTTTTTAAATCTGTATTCTATGTTACAATGAGCGTGTACGGGACCTCTGTAAATACCGCTGTAGTGACATTGGTCCCTTACCTTCACCTCTTTGTTGGTAATAATTTCCTCACAAATATGACACAAATTATTGCTTTGAAAGTGAAGTGTATCTGATTCGTTCATTATTAGAGGTTTTACATATTTCAACAAAGCTCTTGTTTTTGCTCTACGATAAGAGAAAACGAGATACACAATCGGAACCTCGATACAATTCACTCGATATAACTTGGCCTAAACAGTCACCATAACATAACAATAAGCGCATGGTTCATGTTCGCTATATTCGTAAGTGTAAGAATCGCATTCATTAGGCTTGCATCCTAATATTGGAGTCAGGATTGATTCAAAATCGGCAAATATGCCAAATGACACACTTAGTTGATTTCCAAAGTTATTAAACTTCATGACAATATCACCAATTTCGGGCATAACAATTCGCTGAGCTTCATGTTCTCGACGTATCATTTCAGGCTGCTCCAATTCAGTTCTACCACGATATGAGCACAAACAGTATGCGCAGGTGTATCTGCTGAATGTAGAGTCATTTATTAGGCGATTGAGATTCTTAAGAGGGAGTGCAACTCCTTTGGTTATCTCAATTCTGATTACTAGATGGCGTTAGCGTCTACAACGTATTTCAGTTACGATCTTAGTTCCACTTTTTCTCAGTTATTTTCCAACGGAATAGTGTCAATCATATTTCTAATGAAAGAGAATCAAATTGTCTAGCGAAGTGTGGAGCCAAAATTATCTAAAATATATTTTAGCACTTTGGAGCAATATTTTAAGGTTGGCTGATTGAAAGATAAATAAAATCTGTAAACGTGATTGCCATCCAATATCTAGGAATTAAATCCTTTTCCTCATTAAAAAAGTGTTACTAATTTAAAATTAAACAACAAAATACCATAATATGCAGGTGTTGTTTGAAAAAATCATACCTACTCTAATCAGATTCGAACGCAGAACGGGTGTTAAATGTGACGAGGTATGTTGAAAAAGAAGGGCTGGATAGCAGTTCCAACGCTCATCAGATCCGTGCATTCGGAAATCTGAGCAAAATGACGGTTCACACTCTGTCGACGTAAAACTGTCCTTAGTATTTCAGTTATACGTCGTTGTACTTCCAAATATTGACTTAGATTGCGCTCCATTGCTCCAATACTGCACCCAAACCAATATACATCAACAAATTATAAATCGACAAAAATATACGTCTCGCATTTGTAACACAGATAGTCTAGTGTAATCGGATTAGAACGAAAAACTGAGTTTGAGGCAGGATGTTCTACAAATCAAAAATTGGGAGAGTAGTAGTCCCATATATCAATTACACAATTCCCGCGGCTCTTTTTGCGTGAGTGGCTTTCGCGATCCTTTTTAGATGATATGGTTTTATTTGTCCTTTTTTTCTTCGCCTTTTTATTTTCGTTCTCATTTTTCCTGCGATATTTTGCTCTGTAGTTCATTCTTCCTGGCTTCAGGGACCAGTCAATATTTCCGAAAAGGGGGGGGGGAATCAAATGTGTGATCGGAATCAAATGTGTGATCGAATAGCCGTTTTGCCGGATTTTAGTCAGTGTCTTAATTTTCGGCAAAACGAGAATTCCCATTTCGCCGACTCCTGTTTTGGCAAATATTTATTTTTAAATCAAATTACGTACCTCGCTCATCAGAAACTGCAGCTAATTACAAAGTCCTTCCAGTTAGGAGTGCTTCTTTAACTTCAGCAATATTATATTTTTATAGAGTATTTTGATTCTGCGAAATGGGTTTCGGCGAAACGGGAATTCCCTTTTCGCCGAATTTTAATCAGGGCTGAACGTTTGGTGAAATGGAAAGACATAGTATGGTCCACAACGTTTCGATGCCCTGCTCCCCGATCCCCCGCTTCCTGATCCAAGGCTCCCATTTCCCCTTCCCCACATTCAAGTGAAAAAAGCAGCACCCCCCACAACCCTCCCTGCCAGCCCTGCAAACCGCAAAGTCTTCGTATATCAAGTGACGTATCAGTAGCAATAAAGCTTACTGGCAATAATACAATGCAATGCCGATAGGCCTATTGAAGTGGGCTTGCCGGAAACCTTATTATCTACCTAAAATTTCTTTAGATTTTGTTCAGGATTTGTTGTTTTGGGTTGTGAAATTAAATAAAACAATGCAAAAACACACAAAAAAACCCAAACAAAGTACAAAGAAAATCCAAACCCACACAAAAATGAAGATTCGTCACGTAGAATTTTACCCACCAGATAGAAATTTCTCCCCATCAGATAAAGGTTTTATTTTCCCATTACATAGAACTGTTTTTCTGTTTGAAAAAAAAGTTCTGGCTATCCAGTCCATAGAGGTTCAATCACAAAGTTGGAGCACGTTTTTGTATGATTGCATGTTTTGTCCTGTCTGGCGCAAGTAGTATTTTGTGCCGAATACTGCGAACCAGTCCGTTACGTGGCTAAACGGCAAAGGAAATCCAAGAAAATAAAACCAAATAAAGAAAATTCTGAAGATATAAAATCCAAAGGTAAAAATCCAATGGAAGAAAGTAATCCACGGAATAGCGGGTTTTTAGCTTACTATTTTATTAGTGAGGTAAACCTGTATTTCGATGCAGTGGTACGAAACTAAAGCAAAATAATACAAAGAAGGAAATCTTCACACAGCGTGGTGCTCCACAGTTCTAACTGCATACTGCCAGAGGTTTATTCTTCGTGTATTCCGGAAGTGAGTTTCTGGCACTTCTGATAGGGAGAGTTTAGAATTTTATCGTTCTCGCACGAAGCGTGGCTGTCCCCCGAATCCCCCGTGCACTTTCAGGGGTGCCAGAGGGAGGGAAGCGTCCGCTAGCGCCGGTGGAAGGGAAGCATCCGCTGTGCCCGCGCTATGCCTTCGAGCATCCACTCTAGCCACCGTATACGTTTTCTTTACGGCAAATGGTTTGAGTTTGGTTATATCCTTTACATTGCATTACAATTTTAAAAACATACCCGTTATACGGAAAACAAATCCCTTGACAAATTCAATTTTATACCAGAAACCGACTTTATTCTTGATTTCGATGGGCATGGTGTGGATTGATTTGCTTTTCGACCCATTTTCTCCCTCAGTTGTAAAATTTATAAAGTTGTAGAAAGATGATCTGACTGGCTACCCTCCTCTTTGATCTGTAGAATATCCCTCCTCACTCTTTTTTCTTTCTAACTCGAAGGAGATTTACATAATTTTGCATTTGTCGATACGAGTGTAGTTTTGGTAAAGTACTGTTGTTCCCTGTGCATTCCTGCAGTTTCGGTCGCAATATAATGACAGTCGTAAAAATATCCGAGAAAAAAAAGGCCGGTGGGGGAAAGAAGTATGCTGAAAGATGCGCTTACGAAACGAGTATAAAACAAAGCTAAGTATCGGACAGAAAGAGAGTCGGGACGGGGAGAGGCTACGCCATCAACCGTAGCTGTGGTGTAGCATTCGCAGTTGTATTTTTTGTTAGGCTACTCTACACCACATTTTAAATGACGCTTAACATCAGTAACTAATAATGAGAGGAATTCTAATAACATGGGGGAGATTCCATTTATGTAGAAAGTAAAATTCCCACCAGCAGTGACGGCGTCAGGACTGAATTGTTTGGGGGGACCGGCAGATGGCACATCTTGAAACTGAGTGGGCCAAGGATTTTTTTCCAAGGCAGCCACACTGGGCACTTTTATTCCGTTTAATTCAACCTGACCATAATCGACCGTAACTGCTTCAATGCAGTACAATTTATTTGTAAAATAAGCCCCATAGAGACACAAAATAACTTAGGCTACACATATATTGCAAAGTTGCTACATATATATATATAATTATATAAAACTAAATTTAAAAAATAAAAGCTCTGTTTATTCATTTGATTTCAAGTTTTAGCTTGCAATTTTTTTTACTATTTTTTATGGTGGTATCCTGAGTGCTGAGGTTTGAGGGGGCCGGCGGGGGGGTGTCATGGCCCACCCCTGGCGCCGTCACTGCCCACCAGATTGAATAAAATCCTGCGCTCAGATTGAAAACATTCCCGTTAGAGCGAAATGAAATACCATCAGATGGAAAAAAAAAACATTCTCGTTGGTAGTATTTCCTGGTCGAATGGGTGGTGTGTTATTTTATACTGTATCTGCTGGTTTTCGATGTGACGTGCCTGAACCGAAATTTAGATCAATTAGCAGCAGAGGCGCAATTTGGGGGGGGGGGGGGGGGGGTGACAATTATTTGGAAACGGGGAATTATCGTGGGGCGACGACAATTGTTCGGAAGAGGGGATTTAGAAGGGAATGACAATTAATCGGAAGCGGAGAATTATCGTGGGGGGATAACAATTTTTCGACAATGGCAACTCTTCAGTTGGGAAGGTGGGACTGACAAATTATGGAGTCAGTGGGGGGGGGGGGAGGGAAGGAACTTACTTCCCCAACTGGAAACAAATAATACATTATAAGTAATAAATACACAGAACTGCATTTTGGAATTGTAGGGCTTGCTAGCAACTGCCGCAGCCCAATCATAATGTGACATGAAAAAACCGACAAATCACAAAACAAAAATTTCTGAGGACATGAGACTATCCTAGGATAGTTACGTTTTTTTTTGCGGCATTTTCTGCCATTAGAAATAATTTTTGAACAAGGTTTTGTTTTTATCCACGTTACAAGAACATAAACATACTATTATTTTCTAGTTATCCCACTCTTTCGGGCAACTAATGCAATCCAAGAACGGGAAAAATGGGCATTCGGCTGCAAAATTTATCAATGAATTATGCCACAGTTTTACGTTGATTGCATTCCATACATATATGAAACGTCATTTTGCTCAGATTTCCGAACGCACGGATCTGACGAGTGTTGGAATTGCTATCCAGCTCTTTTTCAACATGCCTCGTCACATTTAACACCCGTTCTGCCTTCGAATCCGATTAGAGTAGGTATGATTTTTTTCAAACAACACCTGCATATTATGGTATTTTGTTGTTAATTTTAAATTAGTAACACTTTTTTAATGAGGAAAAGGATTTAATTCCTAGATATTGGATGGCAATCACATTTACAGATTTTATTTATCTTTCAATCAGCCAACTTTAAAATATTGTTCCAAAGTGCAAAAATATATTTTAGATAATTTTGGCTCCACACTTCGCTAGACAATTCGATTCTCTTTCATTAGAAACAAGATTGACACTATTCCGTTGGAAAATAACTAAGAAAAAGTGGAACTAAGATCGTAACTGAAATACGTTGTAGACGCTAACGCCATCTAGTAGTGAGAATTGCGATAACCAAAGGGGTTGCACTCCCTCTTAATAAAGCAATAATGATTGTCATTTAACAATAAAAGTCTGACGATTTCACCACTCCTCCTTTCGCTGATATATAGAGGGTAAACTTCTTTATCGGAATAACCATAAACGTGTATTGTTAAGTTATTCAAAATCTCAAACTTCTTAATGTAATTTAAAGGAACTGGGTAGGAAATACGTTCGATGTGCAATGTATCCAGCAGATGCACATAATGGCTCACACGCTCAGCATGAAATGGTGCGGGATGCAAGGCAGCTAAGACAGAACATTCAAAACATCTCATATCATGACATTTGATATTAATTAATGCTTGTTTACATGCAAGAAAAGGTTCCAACGGCTTATAACAACCACCTGCTAGAGGACGATATGCTGCAAAATGTAAGTCTAAAGCGAGTATTGTGGATAAAACCCAACCAGACCCTTCCCTCTGATAAATGTCCAATCGCTTTAACAGGTACATGTGAACGTTCTTCAAAATTTCATCAATCTGGTCAATCCGTAAAACCTTGTAAGGTTTTGTGCACAAGTAAATGTTGATTAGTCTTTCTGGTGGTTTATGGAATTCAAGCTTAACACTCGTCACAAACTTAATTTGCCGATGTCTTCTACACAATGATTCAATAAGAAGATGTAATTCGTTGGGTAGGTAAGATAAAACAAATCTAAATTTGGAACAAGAGATTCTCTGTCCGGGATGGTGTAGGAAAATTTTGCAAAATAGTTACGGAATGCACTCTTCTCCTTCTTGAATGAACCAATCCTATCGTCGACATGAGGAGTTGTTCTGTTTGGGAAAACATGATGATGATGATTGTGTCTATTCAATTCCACGCGAGAAGTGAACCCCTCATTATATTGCTGACATACATGTCTAGAAGCCACAGGTCGTGGAATGTGTACTCTGGTTTGGTGGATATGGAGCGCACGTTCAGTTTCATATCGTCGATTGCAAACGACGCAAGTTGTGTTACTAACAGGTTTATGATAGTTACGAACATGGCGTAGCAAGTTGTTTCGATTGGTGAACGGTAAACCACAAACCTCACAAACAAACATTCTCACAGCTCCAACTTCTCAACAGCAATGGCTAAGTCATTCTCTTGCATTGAGTCTTCTTCGCAAAAATGGGGAGGAGTTGACAGCACATAACCTTCAGGCATCTAAAAAAAACAAGATAAGAACAACATGACAGCTCTAGATGTGATCTTATATATATATATATAAATATACACACTTTGTCAGTCGCGTAATTCACTGTATCACGTGTTGGGAAGAGAGGTGACGTAGCTTCTATTATTACAAAACGTCTGACAAAGGAGATGTCCTCAGGTGTTGGGTGACAACTAGAAATGATTAATTTGCCCTTAAAAGCTATCTTCCATTTTCCAATGTTGAATGGTCTGTTGTCAACCAAACAATAAATTCCTAATAAACAGGATGATAATAATTCGGGAATGCAGTCGCTATGTAGACATATGAATGTGAATGCCCTATTCCCTCAAGAGATGGAGTTGTCATCACATATCCAAATTCGCAAATGTAAGGGAGAATAATTTCAATCAACAATGTTTTACCATAACCGGAAGAACCATAGAGTTAAACACCTTGAACTTCTACATCTTGTAAAGCATTCATGGCCATTGTACTCCACAGAGGTGTTGGTTCTTTTATCAATTCCATCTTTAACTTCTCGTTATTACACCGCTTCAAGCTTAATAAACGTGACGTATGATAAATATTGTGGCACCTTTTAATTCTATCATACAATTCAAAGTTTTCCAATATAAACAGAGCGAGGGTATTGAACGATGGATAATTTTCACAAAACTGTATTAGTTTAAAACCAAAGGAGAGTGAATCCGAAATGCATTTGTATTCCATAGCATGTGGGTCGACTCTCGTCATATAATTTAGGACGTCTTGTGCATATTTCGTGCTAAGGTATTCAACGAGTACTTCTATAATATGAGTATTGCACTCCCTCATGCTAACAATGAAAGATTTGACCCTTTTCTCTTCACAATCAATTAAAATTCTAAGCATGTGACCAGTTCCCAGTAACACACTTTCAAGAGCTATGCAAAGCATCCTGAGATTTGTCATTATTTTCAGTTCGTAGAACAAACTTCTCTTCATGTCACTGATCCTTTCATCATCACTTCCCAATACTGTAAACTGTAAACTGTATGTGAATATCGCATTATTCTAAAATAAGAAAAAAAAACAATGACTATAATTCCATCTTAAGTTTATTAATACATCTTACAAAATTGTACACATAACGTTGCTGTTTTCTTTAATTTGTTAACAATGTAATCGGGAGTAATTATTGTAATTACTTAAAAAATACAATGATGACCGCAGGTTGAAGATGTTTGGGATTGAATTTGAAACTTGTTGCGCCAAATATTCTTTCCATTCCAATCACTCAAATACTGTAGAATGTGGTAATTATTTTCTAAGTTGAAGCCAAAAGAGTCAAAAAATTCAGAAGTCTTCATTCCATTATTCATTTTATGCAATCCAATGACAGACCAATGGCTTCCCGATGAACTGCACGTGTTATGGTTGACGACTAGAAAAGATTCTTTTCTATTAATTACAACAGGTAAGTAGTTTGCGGGATTGTCCCCAGGAAATTTGGACAACTAATTCTCAAGATGTCATTGATCTGCTTCGTGTTCATCCTTCCAGGAAAACATCACAATCAAAAGTAACTTCTAAAACCTTCGGTATTTCGTAATAAATCAAAACGTTAGTCACTTTTGCGAGAGCAGCATCAAATCTAGGTTCTATTCTGACAACACCTTCCCTGTTGAGTGAAACGTGAGAGCTTGAACTTCCAGCACAACCATCCGGAGTCAGATCGTAAGCAAACATGCAATGTTTTGTAGCAAAATCTGTAATCTTGATGCCATTACCTACGTTTTGAAATGAAGTGTCTAATCCGTGAAATAAATTCATGTAGGCTTGGGTGTAGGTCATGGCACTAAAGTCAGGTTGTAGCAGTTTGTCTATTTGTTCCCCGTCTACAGTGAGTGAGAAGTAGTTCAAACTGTGATTTTCAAATATCCAAGGATCTTTTTTTGTAAACGCCCGTGTACATTTCGTTGTCAACAAAATAAATCAAAACAAAAGACGGCACCTGTTCTTGAAAAACGTTGTCAATAAATGCTGAAGTCATTCCGCTAGAGACAATTTGGATTTTAATGTTACTGCGAACAAAAGAATATTTTGCGCTATTTTCTTGTAGTGTTGTCATATAAGATGCTAGAATGGATGGAGAGGGTCTAACCTTCTTCACAAACAAAGCAGCTGCTTCGATGTGTATTTTTGGTTTCAAAGTACCAGCTGCAGCGTTGGACAACTTGTGCAAAAATTCAGGCTTTGATAAAACGAAACGAAACTTGACATTAACATTGCTCAATAAAAGTTTCGACAAGTTGCAGGCTTCTGTATGAATTCGTCCCATTAAATCTATACTTTTAGCTTTCCTGTTATCAGCAGTATTCCACATGGAAGCTCCCATCTGACAGTCTTTAGCAGCATTAGAGTAAATAAGCAACGTTTGCAGGTAAGCTCTATATCGATATGTGTCGCTACCTCCAGAAATCAACTTCCCGTTGAAATAATAGTCCACTTGTGAAAAAAGAGATTGTAGAAATAGATTAGTAGGCGTTATGAGAGCGCTCAATGCATCAGTAAGATCTTCTCCAGTGGCACTTACAACTTTCAGTTTTAAATAAATACATGTTTGCGCCAAGTCCAAATAGTCTGCTGTTCCGTCAATCTAAAATTCTATAGTTGAACTAAGCGTTGCAATAGGGCGGTATTCGACATACTGATTGCGTTCTATAGACACTTGTGTTGGAGGAACTTCAAATATGTCCAATTCTGATTTCAAACACTCACAAGATGTAGGATGAATGAAAGACATTTTTGTTAAAAAATGCTATCTTGAACCACTTTCTTATTTTTCTTCTTCTTCTTAGCTACTGTAACTGTACGTCGTCTCTTACTAGTATTCGTCTTGGGAGAGTTGCGTCTTCTCTTGCGTCCAATACCAGATTGACTGAACCTAGCCTTAACATCGCCTAATATTTGTTCACCAGTCTCCTGTAACCTATCCTTTGCACTCTGTTTAAAATTTTTACCGGCAATTAAATCTTGTGCGATATTACTTCCGGTTCCTAAAGCTTTGCGTCCTAAATAGCTGCCGACTGAACAAACGAAAGGCATAGCATATTTAGATATACTAGAAAAAAGGTTAGCAAGGCCATGACCAGCCTGGAATCTTGCTTCTGAATAAACGTTTAAACCACCTGCTTGTCTTCGATAGTGAGCTGTATAAGGGCAACAGGAAGCCATTGTTTCGTTCACGAACCTTTCCGTCTCATGTGCAAAGTGACAATGGTGTGGCCTTGGGAATAGAACGGTATTATATCCCCATAGGCGTCCCAAAATTTAATTTCTATTGTTTGCACGTTATGTTGTAACAACGAATAATAATGAGAAGTAAAAATAACGGACTGACTCGTGCCTGACTCTCCTATAACGTTAGTTATTCTTAACAATTGGGAGTAACTGTTGCCAACAGGCCTCGGATTTATTAGATTTGTATAAACCCAAATATAATCTGGAAGGTTGTTGTCATCGTGAGGCGAAGGATTAACTGCTGTCACGTTTAATTCAGCTCGAGTTTTATAAGAGATGCTTTTATCTAAAACAACTGCAACGCCCCCCCCCCATTGTTGCGAGACTTCTATCAACGGAATAGGGGTAAAGTGGTAATTGGGTTGGTTCAAAGCCTAACCTGCGAGCCATACGATTTCCCATTAATAATCGAATATACAGATTAGTAGTTGGTCTTATGTCATTATTAATGACGTAACGTTTTATACTGCTATTGTAACTAATTCTAGGTCTTTTTCTCTTTTCATAATCAGCATCATGAAAAGGATGTACCTTTCCTTTAAATTCTTCAAATTTTGATTACCTAAACTCTGCTATTTCCTTATTTATCGCTTCTACGAGGTCACTAGTTGTGTCATAGCTGATACCACCGCTGGTGCATTTTAGTTTGTATTCAGTGGCTGTATGCTGCATTCAGTTTTTAACTTCAATGGCTGTATCTAAATTTAAAACATTTAAGATTACATCGTCCTTGCCAGCTCTCATTACGAACGGTTTATAGTCTATTTTTAAAGGAAACAGCATCTTTACTAAGGCAACCTCATTCGTTGGAAAGATGATAAGATAATTTTTGTAATGAGCCAACGTGTTATCAGGACAGACATCAAAACTGCCGTTAGAGGGAAGTGTTACGTAGAGATTATCAAGTAGGTCCATATTGAACGATACCTGTCACCTAACTATTAAATTGCGGACCCCCCCCTTACCTATTTAACGTAAAAATGAGTCACACCTGCTACTTTTTTTTTCTCAATTCTATTCTGTAAACATTGTATAGTTTTACAATAGGTTGCAGTTCCTGGCTGTAAAAAGTCCTGTTTATGGGTTCAGATTGGTAGTCCTTTATAGTGTAAACAGGTTTTTTTGTAACGTTTATTTTAAATTTTACTGGCTATTGTAAAAGTTCCCCTAGTCCAGTTTGGAATGTACCCAGGTGTAAAGACGTGTCTGATTTTTGGTATGCGCACTAACTAACCTATCTTCAAATCATTGCCACCACCATACAAATTTTTATAAGCTTCGCGTTCCTTTTTTCTAGTTGTAATTTCGGAAGGTCTAAACTTAATGCTACTATAAATAGAATTATTGTAAGAATTTATAATCTTATCTAAGACATCTACATAATTGTAACTACCTGTATATGTAAACCAACGAAATATACAACTTTTCACCGTTTTTATTGTTCTTTCCGTTATTCCCGCTTTAATTGAGCGATTATAGGTGTGATACCATTTAATATTAAGAGAGGGAAGTAACGTTCTGACAGCTGCTGAGCAGTATTCTGAGCCTTCGTCGGAATGAAGGTACTCTGGTTTTTCATCTTTGAACAGTTTCTTTAAACCGAAAACCATAGCAGTTGCTGATTTGTTTTTTAAAGGAACAGCTCTGAGATATTTAGTTAACACATCAATTGCAATCAAAACGTATTGAAAACTGTTATTGAAAGGAGCATATTTATTTAAGTCAATGAGGTCTGACTGCCATATTTGGTCTTTTCGATAAGCTATGAAAGGGTTACGCGTAAACTTGTGTCTAATGTCTTTATGCAAAGTATAAGCATCTTGAGATTTTAAGAATTCATCTATCTGCTTTCTACTAAAGCCATATTTTTTAGCTTCATGATACAACCTCTCTTTACCCCCTAATGACCCTGGAGAATTCTAGTCAAAGTAGATTTCTTTTAAAGTCGTCATAATCAGAAATATTGACTATCATCAAACCACCGCAAATCTTTCTCAACTGGGTTCTTTGGTTTTGTATACTTTCTTCTTCACGTTGCTATGCGACCTAATAAAGTATTAAGAGATTGCCAGCCTGGTAGTTTATTAGCAACACGTTTTGCATGCTTTGTATGCGAGAACAAGCCATGCATTAAATCGGCGACATTCGAATTTTTAATAGGTCGTCCTTGAAATAATAACTTACCCCTTTTGTTCCAAGAAATGTCACCTTCTGCCAAACGTTCGGCTACTACCGATCTATAATTCATAGGAACAGTTTCTACCAATTCGTCAATGCTTGGTTTTTTTGGGCGTTGCACCATCTTCACTGTCGCTAGCCTCAATCTGCTGTGGTGTGGTTTGACAAGTTGCAGCCGTTTTTTAAGTTGTTGTTGGCGGATTTAAAGTGCTAGTGCTACTAAAACTAACTTGTAATGGTTCCTTTATTTTAGCTTGTTCACGATAATTAAAGTAGCGCTGTAATATTTGTTGATACAACACAACCTTCTGATGGTCGTCAACATTATCTTGCTCTAAAGTACTTTTCATTTGTTGGTCTAAATCACTGAGAGGTTTTTCAAAAGGCCTAACGCCGGGATAGTTAGTTAACATCATTTTTTTATGCATTGTTAGCGTGAAAAAATACTACCCAATAAACTGATTACTGGAGGGATCAATGCACCAAGAAAACCTTCACCTTTTTGATTTAGGTTTTTACTTTTTTCCCTGCTCACACGTTTCGTAGCTAACAACTTTAAAATACTTTTATATTTTCTTAACCTATTTTTTTGGTTGATACTTAAAGGTATTTTACCTCGTAACACATTCAGACAGCAGTTATTTAAAACATCAAGCACAGTAGGACATTGAGTGAGTAGAGTTTTTTTCATGGAGCAGTGAACCTTATGCGATGCTAACAGCTCGAGGAGAGGTATGCACTGTTTCACTTTGTTCTTCTTCATTGTTTTATATACACAATTGGTTGTTGAGATAAAATACAACTATGGTAGCGAAGAGAAGGATCCGTCGTTGCATGAAGGTCTAACAGCAAGTGAGCGAATGGGTTACGAGTTGCGTCATTATATACCGCACACAAGAAATTCGTACAACCTAATTGCGTCCCCAAACATTTCACTTGTGACAAATTACGTGGACTTTGTATCAATACAATATAAGTCGAGCAGACAGAAATGGTTCTCAAATTTTTATGAAACATATTTTAAACCGGTAAAATACAAAATAAATTTTTGTGATGAAAATATTTCACAAAAATATCAGTTATCAAGCAATTTTGACTTGTTAAGTCACACATTTTATCGTTGATTAAAACAATAGTGGCTTGGTTGCAGTCAATAGCTTTTATCATTGCATGATCCACTGTTTGCGAAAACACTAAAGGTATATCACAATTCTGTTTCAAACGATCGTAGGCTTTTTGCCAAATATCGTATATTACTAGACACTGAGTAGGTTTTGGAGCAATCAAGTCACAACTATTTAAAATAAGGTCAACCGCAAATTCTGTTTTTCCCGAATTAGGCTGTCCTGCAACGATCATAGCAGCTGGTAGACGTAATCTACAATTAACCCACTCAATTTAAAAACAACAACAACAAGTAACAATGTAACAAGATTTTATATTGCTATTAATCGATATGCATTTTATGATACCAGTCCAAATACGCCATAATAAATGGAAACTTATCAGAATATTCAAACAGAAAGGCATCAAACATAAAATCAGCATATAAATATGTATGACACCACCTAACGAGTTGCACTTAAAAACACAAATAATTCAGTTCGTTGGTGTGCTATGAGTCTATTATCTCAGGGTCCTCCAGACTCATTTTTCCAATCCATCGTTTTCGTTCAATTTCAGTGGTGAGAGCTTTCACAGAGAAGTCAGTGGAGACTTCGCATAGTTTTAACAAATCCAAAACCCTCTCTCTTGTCGTTTCACATTTAAAACGCAAATAAATTCTTAAATGTCCATTAACTTGAGACTCTGCGTGCGACACTAAGTCGTATTCAGCGCTAAACAATATAAATGTCGTAAATGTCTGACCTCTGGCTAACAAATTGTTAGGAACAAAGCACCTTATTCCATAGCACTTGCTCGCTAGAGTGGTCATGCTGTTACAACAGCTCAAATGCAACTGAATTATTTCGCTAAAATACACAATATTAATAATATTATGACTCACCCGATAACGTGTTTCAGCATGTTTTTTTATTCCCTCACTGATTGATTAGGCTTTGTTTTCCATCTCATGTTTCACTTTCATCACCATAGCATCCACTGCTGGGGTCACTGAACTCAAGGATGCAAATGATGAAACATTCAAATTGAATTGTTTCCTATCTTGATGTTCAAAAATGACATACTTCTTCCCATTGTCGTTCAGGGAGTATATCAAAATCTATCCGGCGTCGAGTTCCAAATGTCCCTCTCCCTCAACCACTTGTGTCTGGATGTTGGTGAAATTATCCTTTAGCATCTTCCATTGTGCTACTGTGAATGGAATTCCGTGTTTGGACGGGAAAAATCTAAATGAAGCTCTATTGTATTCCCTCAAATGGATCATAATCATTTGAGCATAGACACCGACAGTAATAAAAACATTGTTGACGGGGTTTAATGGAATGTTCATTACTGGTAGTACGATAGAATCCATTTTTTTTACTATTTAAATAAGAGAAAGAATGGAAAGAAAGATAGAGGAAGAGACAAATTAGTCTTTACACCTCTTTTAAACAAATAAACTCAATTGAAAAAAAAATTAACTTACACGATTTTGCAAGCAGGCTGGGTTGCCGGTTGGAGTTGAATATTTTGTCGGATGTATGTGAAGTCCATTGTAAATTTTTGTTTATATAGGAACGTCGTAATCTCTTAAGATTGTGAGCTTGCAATATTGTTTTTTGAAAGTCATGTTATGAGCGACTGTCGAAGCAATAGGTTCCCTTTTTTTTACCTGTTTGGCTCCAGCTCTCACAAATAGGGCAATGCCTTAATTAGAAACTCAAACATCGTCCCGAAAAGTAAGATTACTGTTGTCATCTCGGAGATCATTCATCTCAGCCGTCTCTTAGCATCAATGAACTAAAAAAATCAAGATTAGACGACATTCCCACGACTAAAGATTTCACCATTCCACATCTGATAACAGTCAAGAAAAGACCAAAGAAGAAAATTGACAAACAAAAGTGAGTACTCATTGTATTTTCGTTTTTTAAATATAATTTATTTATTTATTTTACCATTTAATAACATAAAATATGAAAAAAAATTATTACATCACAAATGAATAGTAATATCAGCTTGTACAATGCTATGAAAACTACTTGGTTTTCTGAAATATGTCGGAAATTCTTCGACATTGGAAACTTCAATTCTCTGTCCTGGTTGTATTTCAATGTGTTCCCCCAATTTTAGAGTAGCAAAACGTTCGAATGCTTCTTTCTCCAAAGTCATTTCATTATCCCCTAGTATGAATTTAACGTTGAAGTTGGTCCTGGGATCTTCCGAAAAAATAACTGCGAGTTTCTTCGTTGTGAAGTAATCATTTTTTCAGCGTTTATTAGCTAATGCAGGTGTGGTATTTGTGAACGTTATGTGTGTACATTTTTTATTTTCAAAGCATCGGCATAACGTTTGGTGCATGCGTCACTGTCTTCATTTGGGTCAGATACGTTAGCAATAGGCGTGTGATATGCAACAAAACAGTCATGTTTCCAATTCAAAGGTAGAAAATTAGAGCGAACGTATTTTACATTAACAGAGTCAGTTTCGGCTAGAAGTGCTCCTAAATTAACGATGCATTGACCTTTCACGTTATAATTCATGTGTTCGTTGGGATTTGGTTGTAAGTAGTCGGTTGCACGAAAAGCTGCAATATTGTATTTTTGTTCATTCAAAATGTCTTCCTGTCTGTCTAAGAGTTCGTTCAATTGTACCTGTAAACGTCTTAATGCGCCATAATATTCTTCAGCGTTTTCGTTAATTGCTTCGTTACAAAAAGCGATTGTTTGATTTGATAATTTTTGTACAGCCTCTCCCAAGTTGTTAACTGTCTGTTCAATGTCTGCATTAGCAAAACTTAAGATTTCTTCTTGGGGGTCTGCCATTTTTCCCTCGCTGAAGTGCACCTGTCGACTCATCCTGGTTGAAAGACGAACAACAAATGAGGTTGTCTCGTCCCAACAAACAGTTTTAAAGCATTTTCCTAATCACGTGATTTTTTTTATTTTTTTTATTTATAGAATGCCGGCCAACATCTTCACAATTAAGCCAGAAACTGGGGAAAAAGAGACATAAGTATAAAAAACAAAAAAAGTTTTAAAAAATCTTTTTTTTTACCCTTTGACCGCCATTTCTTTTTTCTTTTTTTTTTAGTGTTTCATTTGTGTCAGAACTTTTAAGACGATTGGAAGATTCGGTTGGACGGGTGAAGGCATTAGAAAGGTAATCTAACATAGCCTTTGTGTTTAAAACAAAAAAAAATATCATTCTATTCCTTTTTTTTTGGTTCTTTGTAGAAAGCGAAGATGCGAGGACGATGAAGAAGCAGATGAACCAATGAATAAAAAAACAAAAAAAAAATGTAATGAAAATTAAATAAAAGTGAAAAAAGCATCCACCTTCGTATCTTTTAAATATTGTGTTACATATGTACTGTTAGAAACAACAATGGCTTGACCGGGTTCGAGGTACGTGTCTGTCTTTGAAATTTCTTCCATTGTTTTCAAATAATTAGGTTTGTGGAACGTAAATGGTTTAGTTCCAAACATTACTCTAACCATTAAATCGACGTTCTCTTTCTCACAAAACAGCGAAATTCTCGTCAGTTTTGCCCGTCTTGTCATCAACAAATTTGTTGTCAATGCTAGATGCGAACCAAGGTTGGTTCATCTGCACATTGAAATTAAACGATACAAATGAATTGTTTGCATGATCAACATATTGCTTCGTAGCCGCATCATTAGGGTCGACAGGGTGTGAGACATTCTTTATTGTTTTGTTTTTCGAGTCAAAGGCACTCCTCTGATTGATCAATAAAACACTGTTTTGTTTGCACCAAGAAACCGTTGTTACATCACTAGCGCGATTAGCCAAACCTACATCAGTTGTCTGCCTGCCACCGGTGAGAAATTCATTTTCACCACTAGAACTAATTTGTAAACTCTTGCGTGACAGTTTTTGTATGTCTTCTCTTATCATGGTGATATCTATAGCGGTTTCTGTAAGACAATCCTTGATTAAATCTTCCATTTTAAGCTTCTTCGTCACACATGTGCTCCCGTAGTTCACCAGCTGTATTCCCCAACATCTCAAATAAAACATTAGTAATGGATGATGTAAACGAATGAATGCATTCGCATAGTCTGTTAATTACCATCTCATTAAAACGTGTCATACTTGTACTTGTACTGTCTGACATCTTGAAATCAAATCAACCTTTGACTAGAAACACAAGTCACAAGTTTTTTCTTTTACTTGTATAAAAAAAAAACACACTTATTTTTTTCTTCTTCCTTCTTTTCTCAACTCGTTGCGTCATTTATTTATTTTTTCATTATCTTGATAACTGCAACTAGATAGCTAGCTCTTAAAGATGCTGAATGCACAGGGTTGCAGTCTTTACAGTATAATGTTGACAAAAAATTCCTGCGCATATCTGAGGTTAAAAGTAGTTCAATTTTTGACACAATTGCTGGAGTGAGGATTTTTTAAATAAGTAACACAACAACAGCATCTACTTTTTCCTTAAAACGAATGAACCAGTAAAGTTTAATGTCAGAACTAGCGACACAATATGACTCAATCGAATATATATCCGCATAGTAAGGTTTTGCACTTACAAATATGTCTTTAGTGAGTCTAGTTTTACCATACTGTAAGACAACTCCGTAAACATAACACGATCCCATCTGTAGTATTTTTAAAGTATCTTCCCAAGAAGGTTTAACACACAAACTTGAAGAACTTGTATAAACAGATGAAGTTGAGAGAAAATCAGTTTGTGTAGCGACATCCATGTCTAGCGTTGAAATAGTAGGATTTAAAAAAAAAGAAATATTACTTCGTCTTCGAACTTAAGTTTTCAGTATTCAGAAAGAGAGTTTCTTCACGTCTTACAGAAGAAAGGAACGCTTACCTACGATAATTTTTTTTCTATCACACGATTTTCTCGCACATTCGCAGTAATAACAAAGAGCATCGGGGTAGACTACGCATAATTCGAGCAGGTCGTCACTAATGTTTCCTCTCAGAAATGCTTGTACAAAGGGACAATATGGACTCCACTGTGATCTATCATGGGGTTATCTTGAGGTTCAAAGTCAGCCAATCGAAAGTTGCAATAAGCACACATCACTAATTCATTCATTTTAAATTTCTCGTCATCTTCTTTCCCACATATATAAAAGCCAGACTCAGCCAATTTTCGTGCTGTCAAATTATCAACGTGTGACCACTTACCAACAAAAGTTGTTTCGCGGTATGAAGGTAAATAAAGACATCCTTCCCTTAAAAAATGTCGTTCCATTCTGAATGATGCGACGATAGGTTACTAACCTCGACTCAACACCAATTCCCACCACGCGAGGTCGTCTCCTTCCATTTCCTACCACCAACAGGAAGGGCGCTCAGAGCGAGTGTTCACATGAACGGCTCTTGACCAATCAAAGAGCGAGTAGCCACTACATTATACCCACAACCGGAAGCTATCGTTCTTTCTGCTCCCATCCTTCGATGCCGAAGGTCTCCACGCCAAACTTAATAAAAAATTGCAAGTCACTGTGAGAATTTCATCATCGTCGTACAATAACCCCAGTTCGTCGCCTTGTCTGTGACGTCACAGATCGAGGTGATAAGAATTTGTATTGTGGAAGTAGTCGATCTGGCTTCGAGTAGCGCAATCCACACTACTAGCATGTCGTAGACAAATTTCGTAAAGACACTATTACGTTAAGTTGAGTTGCTACTATCAAACTCCCCACAGAAATGCATAGCGAGTAGAAAATGCGTGTACCAACACAAGATCAACGGCCCAACCATTTGTCTCGTCATGTGGGACAGTGTGTCAAGTTTCCAGGCCACACTGCAAACTCGATCAATCACTCCAAGAAGGAGCCAATATGCAAGAAATTATGCCAATGAACCGAACACAAGATCGCAGCACCATCCAACAACAGAAAACCAAACCGTTTCAACCCACTGCAGGAATAACAAAGAGCAAGACAAGGACCTGGTGGCTGTGGAAACCAGTTTTTTCGATGGCATAACATATCCACAATAGTCTAGGCTACATGTAATCTTTCATATGTATACACGACGTCTCACAGTGAGCCCTGCGATTGCCCTTTCCAATTGTATCCCAGCAGATTTTCTCAGCGATTTTAGGTATGCTCTGCATATTTAAATGGCATATTATTGGATAGTCCAGTATTTAGAATACACACCAGTCAGGTGGACAAAGCTCTCCAGCTAATGCACTCTGTATGAAATTGGCTCCCGAAAAATGTTCATTTCGGCGAAAATCAATGAAATTTTTGGATTTTATTTTCAGCGAAGATAGTGTACGACCAGATGAAGGCAAGACTACAGCCATATCACTCTACCCACAACCAAAGACGCCTAAACAAGTACGTCAGTTTCTATGTGCCGCTAATAATTATCAACGCCATATCCCTGGATTCGCAGCCACACCTGGTTCCCTGGATTCCTGGATATCCCTGGATTCGCAGCCACAAACTGTCAAGAACAGGTATCAAGTTCACATGGGATAACGATGCAGACAAGGCTTCAGAGAGCTAAGGTCAGCTTTTGCGAGTGCAACCACCCTGAAACACCCAGATTTTGCTAAAACCTTCCGATTGGAGACAGAAACAAATAATGTAGCAGTTCTCAGTACTATGGTAATAAAAGTTACTCTTTAGCTTACGTTTCACGAGTACTTACCCTAGCGAGAAATATGAAACGACTTTTGGTATTGCTTTTTGCTCAAATTGGGCGTTGCAATTATTAAATAAATAAATAAATTAATTAATTAAATAATTAAAGACATTTTGCAATTTTGTGCGGAACGCGAGTATTCCTTGTTTATTTAATCCGAAAAATGTTCGGCCTTATTATCAGTTCGGCCCTTGCTATCAGTTTGCTATACGGTTCTTCCTTTTTAACTCCTAGGATGGAGCGAATGCTGATAGAGTTACGTGAATTTGACTTTAATGTTATTCATAAACCAATCAAATGGCCAATCAATTGCCAATCAAATGGCTGTTTTGGATGCACTCTCTCGTATTCAGCTCCCTGTTTGCGTTAAAGTGCACCTAGCGACATAACAGGAGAACAATGAATATTTTGGTAACATTTTGCATAGCCCTAAAGAGCAGTGCTCAGCAGACATAATTGATGCAGATAATTGCAGAAATGTTTTTTTTTTAAAGATTATGATCACATTTTGTATAGAATTCGTTTGGCACAACCAGGTAAAGGTAGACTCAGAACCATTCCTCAAATGTGTGTCCCAAAATCGTTAATAACGTATTGTATTCGTGATTTTCATTCTACACCTGCATCTGGCAACCATGCTAAGCAACGTACATGGTTTTAATTCATCTTTATTGCTATCGGCAAAAACAAAACAAAACAGCAACAAAAAAAAGCCAACGATGGCTAGAGATATAGAAAATTACGTGAAAACAGGTTCTCTTCGCCAACAGTATAATAGGCCTAATAGACTTTATGGAGCATTACTAAAGGCTTACTAGCCTATGCGGAAATAAAAAGAAGAAAAAAACAAACAGTTTTTTCCCGTGGTCTATCTATTAAATAGATTCCTTGAATAAATCAAACAGCAATAACATTTTGATTTTGATTTGTCTTGATAACTACAGCAGGTTTGTAATAGGCTAGCAGTAGGATTACCAAGCGACTCAGCTGGTACTATGAGAGACAAATTGTTCTCCAAACTGATTACTCGTTTCGGTAGTCTGCCGGTAATTTGCTCAAAAGTCCTGAATTTACTGCTAAGATTACCGCCAGATTGACCAACAATTTCACATTAAACAAGTTTGATTTTACCCCAAATGTGAACTAGGTTAGAGGACGAATCGAAATTGTTAAACAAAACTATCAAAACTATTTTATGTAAAGTTACGTCGTATTGCCCAGATGACTATTGCCGATGGTAGAAATTTACATGTATGGTGATGAATAGTGTGTCGCATTAGAGTACTTTAGTCTCGCCTTTATTTTCATTATGGTACGAATTTTGTATCCCGAATGCACTTGTCTTTGGACCAGCCAAAATATGTTATGATTTCTAGGGTTGTGTTTCACGTCCAGAGACAAAACCACAGATGTTCAAAGTGGCCAGGGAAAACAATTGGAAGGCTAGTAAACGTCAGCAGAAATTTTGCAGCAAAAATGCTAAACCGTACGATTTTTCATGAATACGATTACATATTATTAAAAACTGCACTTGGATAAGGCAAATATCGCTGAAATTGCAAAAAAAAAAAATGTTGGCCAGTTCATTACGGATTAATGGATTTTATTAATGATGTAATCATGCGAAATGTTTAATTTTATACCCTGCTAAATCTTACGTATTCACATGAACCATGCTAGGCCATACATATATAATTATATACATACTTTTGAGACGAAATAACCTTCCAATCCCTTCCAGTGCTTGATACAGCTGAATACCTAAATGGTTCTCTCTGAGGCTGAAATAAAATTACGAGAGTATATCCAAACACTTCTGGAAGATCCATTTGATCATGCCGGAATTTGCCTCTCCAAACACGGCAGATGAGCCAAAGCCTGCCGATGAAAATTCTAGTGGCAGTAACATTACTGAAGCACGATCATCATCTGCTTTGCAGAACATTGCAAAAGATAAAGAGTATAAAGCTAAACTAGCATTACAGGCAACTACACTCTTACACTAATCGATCGAGTAAATCTACTTCTTTAATAATGCTAGAAACGCCAAGTTGAATAGGCAAATGCAGACAGCTATTAGTAAACGTGTATAGTTGGAAATGAACTATGGTATCGTTACAATGTGTGTGTGCGCGTTTAGTTTTCCTGGAAATCTAGGAGGTGACATAGCCGATCCCGGCAGTAGACAATCTTGAGGTTAGTTTCACTTTCATTCAATGCATGTTCGTGACAGTACCGAATCATAAGGCATCAAACTTAAGGCAAATATCAAACTACTTTACTTTACTTACGTCATTTACAAAAATGTGTTGCAGAACTGTACAGGTTGCGCAACAAAATCACACAAAAAAACGCATTCATACAGTAGATACAAAGAGTGATGACAGAACAATATAGTGTATAATGTAAATGACAAGTAAATACAGAAAATCTTCGCATGTGAGAAGTAATGATAGCCGCAGAAACGGAGCAGCAACCCCCTACAAAGGTAGCACAAAAATGGTAAATAAGATTTTACATGCGGTTCCAATGTAGTGCCTGAACACTTAAAGGATTCTGTAAAAAAAAATTTGTATTTGTTGAAGGGCTAAGAGTAGCTCAACATTCCAACATTTATCAAAAGGATGGAACATTTCATTACAAAGTGTATAAATACATTGCAAGAATACAAATTACCAATAGCTAAATTGCCAAAGTGTGCAATCAGCAACATATTTAAAGCACTTCACGATTTTTGTTGAGATTTTTAATAAAACAATTTCATCTGTGGTGAAAGAAGGTACAGTACACTTCTGGCAGGATTCAGATTTTTTTGGAATAACTATTAACGCTGGTTTAATGGACAACCATCCTGGAATGTTACGCAAAAGGTTAGAAATTTCTTTCTCAACTAAAATTACTAGTATTGAATTTATGGCCCAGAGGGTCAAACACAGTACCAGGTCAAAATCTCGAAGTAATAGTTTGTCTGTTTGTGTAAGTTTTCTTTTTCCCCTTACACAAAAAAATAATCAACATCAAAAACCGCTGCAGAAAAAACAACAAAAATCATATCTGCAGCAGCCGGGTTGCTATAAATAGGTATACAATCACTGAACATGACAATAATGCTGTAAGCGGTGAATATTTAAAGGCAAACGATTAAAAATGACTATTGCTTCGTCGTTGCTTTAAACGTGATATCGCATCATCAGGTACAATATTGTGATACAGTACCTCTGCACACGAAAAAAATCCCATTAAAGTGCTCCACACTGACCATTTGCAAGACCCTTATAGGGAATATTGTCTTTTCTCTTTGATCTTGGAAAACGTAACCAAACCAGCGTGGCTAACACGCCTGATAAAACATCGCTACGAGATAGTAGGGGTAGAGCGGATCAAAGAAAGAGTGACGGAAGAAACATCAGAACTGGCAGTAGGATAAAACCAAAACTTTATCACCATTTGAGGCGGGTTGTCACCGATATTGGGCGTCAAGTCGACTAGAAAAACGTAGTTTTTCCCTCTGGGATTTAGCGCAGCTATACAGTACAAGCTGACGCTCATAAGTTTTAATCCGCTGTAAACAAAATGGGCAGTTGATTTATCATCTGGTACAGCCAAACACATGTAACCATGCAGACACACGATTTTTTCCCCCTTTAATTGCAGTTAACAGGGTATATAGGCGAAAGTCGCTCACGGTTTACTGTCATATAAAAAAGGGAACAAGAAATTTTCTAACACTATTACATGAAAACAGTTCAGTGGAAATTTTGGAATAAAAAAATGAAGTTTCAGCATGAAGAAACTCATCATTCAAACCTGAGATCACACACAAAAAAAGAACAGACAGAAGGTTTCCACATATGCTTAAGTCATAATGAACTATTTGTATTGCTCACCTTTGGTGGAGATCCCGCGTAGAAGTTCATCGGCACTGCTTAGGGATGACAAACTGCTATTAGGGTCCCCATCCTTTTGTTGCACAGTGGACGCAAACGACTGCGATGTCGACGGCCCAGGCATGGCACAGTCGGGCTCGGGGCATGCTCGCTACTGGGGTATACCAGTGCATGGAATTTCAGAAATGTTCACGTAGTTAGGATATATGGTGCAAACTCGTGGGTGGTATATGGCCATTTACAAACTCGGTAGCATAAGCTCGTGTAAAACTACGTTGGGAAATTTTCCCCTATTTCTGCAAACGGGAGATATGATGTGTGCTGCAGGTGTTCACATTCCAGTCCTGTAGCAGGGGCACAAACAATAGTGATTCTCATTTCTGGCAGAACGAATTCATCATTCTCCAAGCCCAGGGTCCCACTTGCTAGGTAGTTCAGGCCCAGTTCCCGTATCATTAACTGCATAATGAGGTTTCGCAAAACGTATGAACACAACCCTTCTCCCAGCGCTGCATGAGTTGGTGGGTAATACCCAGGTAAGACGTGATTACACGGGGAATTCGTGCCTCGCGCCAAGGCAGTCGAAAATGTGATATACCAGGACAATATACACCTGATTTTTCATACATAATGACATCCTCTAGGATGGTAACATGAGAACATTGGCGGTCAGCACCATTTTGGTAGTCCATCTCTGCAGTAACGCCAGGCATTTTTGATCCTAGTCGCACAAAAACTAAAACGGGTCTGAAGCCAAAATATGTGTTGAAACAGGGTTTCAGTACGGGTACTCCTTTAAATTTATTTTATGGGACATTGCCCAATCTGGCATCACGAGTTTACATGATAACATCAGTCTCACACACATGCATGTGAAACAATGTTAAACTAAAATGCTACAAAAAAATTGATTTTTTTCTTTACTTTGAAAAGGTTTTCTGTATAAAAAAATTTTTTTTTTTACACTGTGACGCTCCTTGCAGAATAACTGTTAAACAATGCGGACCCAACTGAAAAAATAAAACTTTTTTTTCGCAAATTCAGGTTGCGTACAACGACCCCGATCTAAATTTTTCTCCAAAAATGAAACCCTACCCATCCAAACGTTTCTTTACCATGGCATAAAACGTATGCGCAGTGAGCCAAGAACGCTCCCTTTATTACTCAATGAAAGTCGCCGCTTGTGTGAACTGACTGGAAGGGCATCTAAGCATGGCCTATAGACCCATCCAGGCGTGACCGTCAGTGGACACCGGCCTCCCTAATCAGTTTATCACCTATTACTCTCTAGCGGGCCGCACAATCAGCGGAACCCTACTGGACTCAGCGAGTTTCAGGTTACGAAAGGTGCTATGTTGTATCGCAAAGCAAAGCTTGCTAACAACAGTATGCATTTCGGAAAGCGAAAATAAAAACGACGAGCTAAACCCGATCACTCTTGCTTCAAGACGAATGTTTGGGTTCTGGTCGCGCAGATGGCAAATAAAGAAAATTACATTGTTGCCCACAAATAGGTCAGAGCCGGCTACCCTAAGTTGGTTAAGGTTTTATGTTTGACAATATCATAAGAGTGGTGTAAATATCACTGGTGAGAAAAGGGCAATCCCCTTCCAGGCCAAATTGTTCACATCGGCCTGAGTAATTCGGATAAATTCCGGTCGTAAAACTTGCCCCAAACAAAAATTGTACAAGGGAAATGCGTAAAAATCATAGGTGCCGATGTGGGTCTATCACAAAATGCTACTAGCACTCCTAAACAGGGCGCCTATTGGATTTGTGTCAAGTATGACGAAGTTTTGCCATTGTTTGGTTTTGTTGTCCAGAACAACAGGACCGAAAGAAAAAAAGAGAAAAGAAAAAAAAAAAGAAAAACTGTGTCTCACAATTCATTTTCAAATACGTCATTTGTAATCGTATATACTTATGCGTATTTTCTTGTATCAGATTATGCTTACACGAACCCTCAATGCATACGTAACCCAAGATACGAGTTACTAGGCTGAATAAATTTGTCTCAGAAGTATACAAAACTCGCTATTTGCTCGAAATACGAATACAGGCAAAAGGGTTATCATTAAGACATCGAATATTTTCATATTTGCAACCATTATTAAGGGTTTAGGGTCATTTAGTATAAAAACTTCATGGGGTTTTAATGTAGAGCAGTAATTGGGCCAAAGGTTGAGTTCCCATATTTAATTTTTTCCCCTCTGTACGTAAATTGTGTAGATAAATGGCTCACATGGCTGTGTGCTCAAGGACACGGTTCATTTATATGTCAGTAATGTCTGTGCTATTTTGTAATAGTCCTGGGCTCTCGGTAAGGATGTTAGTGTCTTTGGAAACAATTCCGGAACAGGATTAAACAAAGATTTTCTTTTCTTTACAGTATCCTAAGCTGTGAGGCAAGCCAGGCCGCCCGCAACAGGTGTGTTCTCCCTCAGTTCGGGGTGGTAACAGATGGTGCAACCACGAGTGATTTAGTGCAAGGTGTACCAGGCTGTCCATTAACGGCAGATATTTTCCTCAGTTCGGGGCGGCAACAGATGGTGCAACTGCAAGTGATTTAGTGCGCAGAAAAGTGATTCGGGAACATCTGGAAATCAAGGATCATTAAACATTGTGTTCCCAAATATGGCCTTTGCCTAAACGACATATGTAAGCATAAGTCGTAAAGATGTTATAAATACTTAGGGTTTTGAAGATTAAATCATCAGTTGTGCGTTGCCCTTTTTTCTCTCAGATGGACACTGAAGCAAGGATGTTACCATAATCCAAGACAACAGGGGGCACAGGAAGATTTGAACAGGAATCATCGACATAATTTAGCCTTTGAGACTCGCAGCCACATGTGGAGCCTGCAAGTCTTTTTAGTTCGGGGCTATGTAACGAGTTTATGTTAATAAATTATGCAAATATCAAACTATGTATAAACCAAGCCCTATGCAAATTTCCATAAACAATTATGATCCATATTTATGCATAGTAGAATTAGATACACCACTCCACACCAATTAGATAACATGCATTCTAGTTAGAGAGAAAGAAGGAAGTAAAACCAACTCAAGGAAGTGCCCTCATACCAACCGTATCAAGAACACCTATTAAGGCCAACTGTAAGAAACAAAGCATGAGTACTGAACCAGAACAGTCTTAGCTCTTATTTCTGTGTCACCTAAAAACCTAGATCTATTTTTCCTAGGTCAAATTAATTTTAACTACATGGCAAGGATGCTGCTTGTGTCTCTTAAAACAACCACACCCAGTCATTAACCTAGTGACCCGACCTGCCTAATAACATGAATGTCAGGAGGCCAAGTGGTGCAATAACTACCATATAAAATGATATAGCAAATACACTTGTTGCAGTTCTTCTGTCTCTGGTCAGTTGGACTTCACACATGTTGAGAGCAGACCTGATGACTGTTGGTTACAAGCCTAGTGAGGTTGAGAGGACACAAGCCAGCATCCAATCCGTCATTCAAAGCTAAGTACCAATATATTATATTTGGGTATCCTGGCCAGAGTATTGAATATTTATATTAATACCAATATAACTAATATAACTAAGAGTTAGCCTAAAGATAGCTTGACTGATTATTCACGTACTCTTGGTAATGTTCCAGGCCATATTCAAATACTGTGAAACCTAACTGAGCCTTGAATTACTTTGGATATTACATAACTTTACTGTAAAGAACATAGTGGATGTTAAATTCCTTTATTTATCCAGGTTCCTCTGCTTCTCATTCTTTTATCGGCCATCTCAGAGTTTATTATATTGCATAACATTTTGAGTTATCCTGACAATAATCTGGCTTACCCAGCCTAGCAAATCAGATTACATAATAATTTATACTCCATATGATTTTGTTCTTTTGTTTTCTTTTTAACAATTTTTTCCTGCATTTCAAGTATTGTATAATAATGGTCAGCCGGTTTTATTGTAATTACAGCACATTTACATTCAGTTTTGTTTAGCATTGTGAATATTAAGTCTAAGCAAGATTTTGTTAATTTGTTGTTCCTTAGTTCCTCCCTTGTTGGTGTGGTTATTTTTTGCTCATATCCAAAAAAAGCTATCAAATTTTCAAAATTTTTTATATCTTTTTTGCTTTCATCTTGTGTTTCTTTTAGTGTGTTAAATTATAGTCTCCTAAGAAGATTGTATGTATTTTTTTATCTTCTTTTTTTGAGAATATTTTTCATTTCCGCAATGTAGCCTATCCTTTTTGAGGGAGGTTGTCTAAAGCCAATTATTAAATTGTATTGCTCGTCACATCTACTAAATAATATATCTACTGCATCATTTACGTACACCTATTTTTATAAAGGTGCAGTTTACATAATAATAATAATAATAATAATAATAATAATAATAATACAAAATTTTATTACAAATTACAAGTAGAGTATACAATACAAACTGATACAGCCTCTAAAATAATAACAATCAACAAAAAAAGGATTAATAGCCAAGTCACGAATGCTTTATTTCAGCATTGTTTGTGCTTGTCAATACAGAATACATAATATTTACCACCTTAGATATGCCCTAATTTAGTGTATTATTCATTACGATTCTTTGAATAAGTTCTTTAAGCATTATTTTCAATGTACATTCAATACAACAGTTTGTAATCATAATTCTTTATACGTCTTTCAATTCATATGTTAATGGGTTTTTTTATGATTCTGTTTAATTCACTATATGTTGTACTGTTTATCAAACCAATTGGTATTTTATTAAATATATTTGCTAAATAATATGTTGAGTTTTTTCCCATATTCATTTCTAATTTTAGGTATTATGTATTTTCGTTTTCCCCCTAAGCCACGTATTCGTCGGTTTTACTATATTTTTAAGGAAATTTTGTTTAAAATAGTACTTTTTAATTATTATTGATTTCATTAAATTTTCAATATTTAAAATTCCATTATTTGTTCTGATTTCAGAAGTTGCTAATTTTGTTTCATTATTTAACAAAATATTTTTATCACATTATTTTGTATCCTTTGTAATATTTTCAACATATAATTATTAGTGTTTCCATATATTTCAATACCATAATGTAAGTGTGCTTCAATCCATGCATGATTGATTGTTTTCAGATTTATTTTATTTACTATCTCCTTGATAGTGTACAATTTAGGCAGCATTCCTCTTATTTTTTTAATTAAGGTATGTATGTGTTCATTAAAAGTCCACCTGCTGTCTAATGTTATTCGCAAATATTTAAATTGATGCACCCTTTTTATTTTTACAGAGGTATCATCACTAGTAATACATTCTTTATTAATTTTAAATGTATTACAGTTTTCTCTATGTAAATATATTTCATTATTCTTCATATTTTCTTTCATATGCGCTGTTCTTATTATCATCCATTCAGTTTTATTTTCATTAATAAATAAATCATTTTGTAATAACCATTTTTGCACATTATTTATATCTTTTTGTAAGTTTGCTATCATAGTTTTTTGATCATAGTGAATCGATATCAAAGCAAATAGAACGCAAATAGAACGATTTCAGAGAATTTAAGAATTTTTTCAATTTCATTTATATAAATCAGGAATAATAGTGGTTCTAAATTGGAACCTTGTGGTACACCAATCTTCATATCTGCCAAATTACTTCTCATATTTTTTATTTTACAACATATTATCCAAGTAGCTCATCATAATATTCTCCATTTTACCTCGTATTCCCATTGTATTACATTTCTTTATTAGTATATCATGATTTACAATATCAAATGCTTTTTGATGGTCCATAAATAAAATTCCCACATATTTACCTTGATCGAGTGCTTGGCTTACATATTCATTAATTTGTCCTATTGCATCCATTGTATTTTTTTGTTTCATAAATCCATATTGATTTTTTGAAAATAGATTATATATTTTTTTAAAAATTTAATAGTCTGTTATTAAATAGCTTCTCTAAGACTTTGTCTATTACAGGTAACAGAGATATGGTGTATAGTTTCATTTTCGGCCCTATTTTGTAAATTGGCCTGATAATTTGTATCTTTCAGTTTTGCGACCATTTTTCACAGTTTATTATTTTACCAGCTAATTTTTCAATAAAACACAACAGCATTGGAACTAAGAATATGCTTAGCTAATATACCATAATATCCAACTGCATTTCTAATTTTTATTTTGCTTATGGCTGCTTTTATTTTACTTTTTGTGAAATTTAATATTCCCATTGTATTATCATTTATGATTTCGTTTTCATTGATTTGTTTCATATCCATTATTTTCCTTTTTATTTCAGCATATTTTATACCGATTTTGTTAATTATTGAGCCATAATATATATTATACTTTTCACAAATTTCTGTTAATTCCATATTTTTAAATGCCTTAATGATACTTATATCATTATTATCATACCTATTACATCCTGTAATTTCATTAATTTTTGTCCACATAGTTCTTATTTTATTTTTGCTATTATTTCTTTCTATTTCATAATATTTAAATTTCTCATTTTTTATTTCTTTAGCCACCAGTTTTTTTTATATTTTTATATTCATTTTTATTTCTAATTTACTGCCACAGTTTATTTTTTTGGGTTTATAAGTTTTATAAGATGTGAATTCATCCATTTCTTTTTAAATTCTTTATTTTTATTAATATTTCTTGCGTTTATTTTTGTTGTTGTATTCACATCATAAATATCATTTAACTTACCAATAATCAAATTATATATCCTATCTGGTTCATCAATATCATTTAAAAGTTCCTCCCAATTTGTGTCTTCAATCTATCTTGTAATATTTTCATCATCATAAATTGTTTGATTTATCATTATCTAATTCATTATCATCATCTCTTCCTTTTCAACATTATGTGTATCTTCATACTTCCCAAGGGCAACAAACGTAAAGAAATGATCAGCAATTTTTTGTTTAATCACTCCACTTACTTTCTTTTGTAATTTATTTTTCACAAAAATGTGGTCAGTGCATGATTCGACCAGTTTGTTATCTCTTATTTCACTCCTAGTCATGCTATTTATTTTACATTCAAACCCATTTTCAGCTAAAGTGTTAAGCTATTTATCAGCTATCATTTTATCGTATTCATTTAAGGTTAAGTGCTTATCTAATATTTTAATGTTCATATCTCCGATTATAATTTGTTTATTGTCCTTATCATTATTAGTCATCAACAATATTTTTATTTCTTTTATGAAATCATTCTTATTGGTATTTGGTGTTCTATATACTGCATATATGTTATATATATTATCTTTACTTTCCAATTCCACCTTTACACCCTGATTACCAGCTAGTGAAATTTCAGTACAATCAAATTTAAAATTCTCTTTAATAAGTATGGCAATTCCTCCTCCCCTACTAGTTTTTTCTCTAATTACCCATTCAGAATTGTACTCTTGCAAGTTATACAATACTGTTTCAATTTTTTTAATATTTACTTCTGTAAGTATCAGGATATCCCACTTTGTCAATTGATTTTCAATTATTATTTTAAACTCATCCCAATACTTTCTTATACTTCTTATATAGGGTGGTGCAGAAAGGACGGAACACCCTTGGCAATCAAAGATGGTTAATGTTAGGATAATGAAACTTTGCATGGTATGTAGACAAACGGGGAGCCAACTAACCATGAATCGATCACTGACCTTGACGCATATTTTCAAGGTCATCGTGATGCTAACTTTTTAACTATGCTTCGTAGAACTCCAGTTTAAATTAGAAACTTGTAGATATTGGCAAGGCATGCCATTGCAAAAAACGGAACGAAATTCGGTGCGCTAGTTTAGGAGTTACGAAAATTGCAAGCATCATTTTGTTGTGCTGACCGAGTGGCTTTCCTGCCAAACAGTGAGTGTAATATAAGTCCAGTGGTCCTCAAAGTACATGAAGCATGCTTGGAAACAAACAGCAACTGACACACTGATGACTCGACACTAGCTCAACATAACCTGCTACATTACACATATAAACAGAATGGTGCTGCAAACTACAGCTTCTTATCCAAGTTGGCATAGTTTAGTCACCGTGGTCGTCTGGAAATGAAACTAATGTTGTTCCTCCCTCAGGTTAACATTTCTGACTTTGTTTCAGAGCTGATCACGGTTAATGAAATATGCCAATTTGCGTATGCTGCCAACACCATTACCTACCAATACAATGCATGATGTACGAAAGAGCCTGACAGAACTGTTTGGCAGGAAAGCCACTCGGCCAGCACAACAGAATGATTCTTGTAATGCCCGTAACTCCTAAACTAACGTACCGAATTTCGTTCTGTTTATTTTTGCATTGGCCATGCCTTGACACTGTCTACAAGTTTCTAATTTTCACTGGGGTTCTACGAAGCATAGTTAAAAAGTTAGCATCACGATGACCTTGAAAATATGCGTCAAGGTCAGTGATCGATTCATGGTTAGTTGGCTCCCCGTTCGCCTACATACCATGCAAAGTTTATCCTAACATTAACCATCTTTGATTGCCAAGGGTGTTCCGTCCTTTCTGCCCCACCCTGTATTACAGTGTATAATATTCATTTCATATGTGTCATTCAGTACCCAACAATCAAGGTCGTTTATGCATTCAAAAATCATTTCATTTTCATTGTCATCATCCATTTGCTCTTAGTTGTTTAAAATCATCTTCTCTCTTTATCTGTACTATAACTCGCTCATTTTCATTTTTTTTCATCATAAGTTTCCCATACTTAAACCATACAAACTTCACATTGTTGGCTCTCGCAAATTTCTTTGCTTTCCAGAATAATTGTTTGTAGTATGTGGACATGTTTTCATTTATGTAGATTCTATTTGCATTTCCATTATTAAATACATTATTATTACTGACCACTTTATTTTTCTTACTCATCCATTCCTCTCTCCAAACCCCAGGGACGCCAAACCCCAGGGACTCCAAACCCTGCAGCCTCCTTGGCCAATCGACAACTTTACTGACCTGCCTACTTCGCAACGAGGGCTCCCGCTCGGCAAAGGCGACCCCCCTCATTCTCGACAAAGAACCTCCCGCCCCTCGTCCCGGCCGTGAAAATACCTTTTTTTTCGCCCACACGGAGATGGTGCAACGAATTCCTGCAATTTCGACACCTATCCAGAATGTGAATTTCTTTGTGGGGAGGTCAAAATGGACTTTGGCACAGCCCTTTCCATCCCAAAAAAGGCTGAAATCCCTACTTTCGTCCTCCATGATAATGACAAATGTCTCCGTCTGAGTCTGCTGGCTGCCTCACAAGCGGACGTCTTAAACACCGCCGTCAACACCCGCTGCTAGAAGCTTTCATCTGACGCAAGCCCTGAAGAAATTCACAACCTTTCATTGCTTATTTCTCAGCTCTTTCAAAAAGCCAGTTTTGCGGCCTACCATTCACTCAACTGGGCAACCAGGGCCTTATTCAACAACACTCTCCTCTTACGGGAAATAGCTCTTACATCAGCTAACAACCTGAACGTTTCAACACGTCACCGTCTCCGTAACCAGATGATTCATGAATCTGACACTCTTTTCCGTGGATTAATCCCGATGCTCGCTCCGCACCTCGACATCTCACGGAAACCTAAGCCGCAAAGACAAAACCTTTCCTCAAATCGGTCCTTTCACAAGAACAGACAACCCATCCCCCGAGCACCACCAGATGACTGGAACAAGGCCGCCGCTCCCGCTTCCTCAAACTGCAGAAACGAAAGCTCTTCCTCTCAACCGAGAAACCCGCAGCCATTTCTTGCTGACCTTCCACGCTCTCGTTCCAGCCAACGCAACCAGCACAAATGCGCCGCAACCGCCACTCGTCGCCAGGGGGCAAAAGCTCTTTTCGCAAATCCCAGCAATGGCGTACTCTTTCACCTCTCCTGCTTTCCGGTCAGCGCAAGACTCCGGCACTTTCTCCCAGCATGGCGGAACTTAACCCAGAACTTGGAAATTCTCACAATAACCAAACACGGCTTTTAGCCAACCCTTCTGGAACGACCACCGCTGGCATCCAAGCCCCCCTAGGATTTCGCCCCTCCAATTTCGGACTTACTTTCATTCGAAATCTCGGAATTTCTGCGGAAAAACGCCATCAGACAATGCCACAACCCAGGACCAGGGTTTTACAGTACGATCTTCACACGACCGAAAAAAACAGGAAGCTTATGTATGATTATCAACATTAAACCATTAAACAAGTTCATTCTCAATGAACACTTCAAGATAGAGATCCTGGAAACAATACGGCACTCATTCAAACAAAACGACTGGACAGTCTCGATCAATTTAGAAGATGCTTACCTCCATGTCCCTCTGCACCCGGCATCAACCCACCTTTTTCGCTTCATCTACAACCAAAGGGTCTATGAATTCCGCTGTCTTCCCTTCGGCTTATATGTGGCACCGAGAATTTTCACCATGGTTCTCAAACCAATTTTGGCAAAACTGCATCAACAGCAAATCCAAGTCAGTGCATACCTGGACGATTGAGCCCTCAACGATCCGGACCCACGCAAACTCGAAGTCAACAGAGATAAAACAATCTCCTTGTTAAACCAACTGGGATTCGGAGTAAAGCAAACAAAGTCCGTCTCACTTCGCCCAAGTCTTCCACATTCCTCAGAGCAGAGTTCGATCTACAATCAGCAACGATCTCTTCCTCACTAGATCGAATTCAAGACCTCCTTCAAAACATCTGTCACTTTCGAAACCAGACAATCTTCTCACCCCGGGAATTGAACTCCCTCATCGGGAAGATGGACACAATGGCAAATCTCGTCCTCCACGGGTGCTGGATGGTACGTCCTCTCCACCACCACCGGATAGACAACTCGTCGTCAACCCAAATCCATCCGGACAAACAAACACCTTTCAATGCAGACTTCCCATTCGGAACACTGCTATGGTGGTCAAACATTACAAACCTCGTGAAGACAATGCCCCTCCACGAACCCTCTCCCGATCGCCTCATCATCACCGACACTTCCAAATTCGGCTGGGGAGCTCACCTTGACAATCAGGAAATCTCAGGTCTATGGCCATCAACCATCAAGGACCACATCAACATCTTGGAACTTAGTGCAATCCTCCTTGCTCTCCAACATTTTCAGCCACAAATCCAAAACCAGGTCATTCAGATTCAAGCCGACAACACGACAGCCCTGGCCTATATCCGCAAGGAAGGGGGAACAAAAGCAAGATCCCAGCACAGCCTGACCTCAGAAATCTTCAACCTCTGCATCCCAAACGACATCACTCTCCTGCCCCTACACATCCCAGGCAACAGGAATGTGATTGCAGACTGTCTATCACGCCGGAATCCACCATCGGGCGAATGGTGCCATCGGGCGAATGGTGCTTTTGCGAATATCTCTTCAACATTTGGGGCACTCAATGTTAGACCTATTTGCCACGAAGCACAATGCCAGACTTACCCACTACATCAGCCCGATTCCGGATGAGAAGGCAATGGCTGTAGACGCCCTGACGTTTCCATGGTATAAATCTGTACGTTTACCTCTTTCACCCTTCAAACTACTACGAAAATAGAAGAAAGCCAGGGCCTCTTCCTCCTAATAGCTCCACTCTTGCCATCAGCGGCGTGGTTCCCGCTCCTCCTAGACCTAGTAGTAGACACTCCAAGAAGTCTGCTCCTTCTACCAGATCTTCTGTCTCAACAGAAAGGGTCGAAACTACACCCAAACCTTGCAACCTCAACTTACATGGATGGCTACTATCGTCAAACTCCTCAAGAATGCTAGAATTCATCGCGAAGAAGCCGAACGCATTGCCTCAAAGGCAACCAGAGACTCACCTAACCGCATGTACGACAGTCACTGGTCCAAATGCATTCATCGGTGTATCTCAAGGAAAATTAATCCATCAACCCCCCCCCCTTTACCAAACCTCCTAAAGTTCTTCAGTGATCTGTTCAACATCGACAGATTGAAAGGCTCAACAATTCTCGTCTACAGTTCTGCACTAACTCAGTTTTCCAAGCGGTAAACAAAACAAAACTCGACAACTATCGCATCTCTGCTTTATTTCGTTCCTTCGAAAACAAGCGTCTCACAATCAGACGAACTGTAACCGACTGGGACCTCTCCCTCGTTCTTCAATCACTAATAGAAGAACCATATGAACCCTTACAATACAGCTCTCTCCACCTCATGACCTGGAAGACCGGCTTCCTTGTAACCCTTGCAGCTAGCCTACGCTGCTCTGAAATTCAAGCCCTCTCAGCCTACTGCATTTTTGGACCAAATTTTTCCTCCTTGATCCTAAACAGCTGAACATCTTTCAAAGCGAAAACACAAAAACCATCTGAACCCTCTAAACCAATCACCTTCCCATCTCTTTCCAACCTAGTAGGAAACGTACCCAAACGCCTCCTCTGCCACGTCAGAGCACTTCCCTTCTACCTAGCCCGTACTCAACATGATGACATCCACAAAGACAGAAACCAACTTTTCCATCCAGTCGACTCCCAACGTGACGAAACCTCCGCCTCAATGGTGTCCCGCTGTATTAAAGAGACGATCGAAGCAGCTTATGACAAACAGAGCACGAGCAAGAGCATGAGAGTGACGGCACATGAAGTCAGAGCAATCTTCACATCATGGGCCCACCACAACGCCACTCCAATCGAAGAGATTCTGGCAGCAGCATACTGGCGTCACCAATCAACCTTCACCTCCCACTACTTGAGGGATATGTCAAGGGAAGAACAAGGACTACACCGGTTGCGTCAAATCGTCACAGCCAGAACTGTGGTCAAGCACCTTAAGCACTCAGAACGAAGCAGAGTCAAGACATCCATGAGGGCAGCAAGCCACCCATTGATGGAACCAACACCCCTAAACAACGGTTCTTTTCAGGGCCACCACATTTTACGAAAGAGATCCAAATTCCTGTTACTCAAATTCTGAATAAAGTGTGAAATTTTTTGGACCTAACTTTTTGGGGAAAGCCTACTTACATCCCGGGGCGCCCACCAGAGCGGTGCCCGCCACCACACTTTGACGAGGTGTGCTGTTAATGTAAATTAACAGGTTATGTTGTTTTGGCAAATAAGAAAGAACATTTTGCTGGCCCCCCTATCTGGCCGGCTAAAAATGGTTTCTTTTTGCCTAAAACATACTTAAGCAACTCCCGCCCTGCCTCCCCTCTCGAGTCACCGCCTAACAGAGTAAGAGGAAAATAAATGCTGAAAGCGTACGCGCTCTCGCTTTTATAAGGGAGGACTGCGCCGCGCAGGTGCAGTAGGTTATACAAGCAGGTATCCGCGAAAAGAAACCATTTTTAGCCGGCCATACAGGGGCAAAATGTTCTTTTTATCAATTTCTATTCCTAAATATTTCATGGTTTGTTTTTTTTATCTAATTTTATGCATTTATAACTCCATGTATGTATGAGGTTTTTATATTTTAAATTTTCTGTCTCCAAAGTGTTTTATTATCCATTTTTTATTTTTTGTTTTCATTTTTGGCACTGTAACATCCAGTTTAGTTGCCGAGTTTAGTTCGGAACAAAATTTAGATAAACTCAAAGATTGGTGGAAGACCAGCCTGCAAGACCACTTACTGTCGATCGATGGTTCACTTGAAAAACAACGATCTTTCGTGAATGAAGCGTTGAAACAACATACAATCAACGTCACCACTATGGTGAGAGAGGAAATTACAGCTGCACTGGTGAAACAAAATGTCGAGGGAACTGCTGAGAGTAGTACAGAAGAAAAACTGGGACAGAATTGGATTAAGGTAACATCCATCCTTTCAAAATCCACTGAAGGGACTTATACGGTTAGCTCTTGCCATTTAGACAATATACCACTACATGAGAAAAATGAGTGTGCCACTCTGAACCATACCTCCTTGGGTCCCACACGACGAAAGTCCAACCATCGTACTCATCAACCGGTTTTAAGTGATACCTCACATAACCCTCCGCAGGCCTTGAACAAAGTAAATGCAAGCTTACTGGACTTTGCGTCGAGCTCTCTGCCACCTAATGTCACTAGGAGAAAAACGAGGAAAGGTGAAAATACTACGATACTTCGGCAAGAGATTTCTGTTACTACACATGACAAAACGCAAAACTTCGAGAATGTAGCACTGCTGTGTAACCAAAAGAACCAACTTAGAGTGAGAAATCAATGCCTAGTGAATGCTAGCCCACATGAACCAACGAATCGCTCAAACAAATCGTCAACCCTCAGTTTACGAAATGAACAATCATTCATTATAGGAGACTCACACAGCAGAGGCTTACGAGGAAATGCAAATAAAGACTCATTGACATGGACTTTTCCTGGCGCAACAGTCGAACACTTATCGTCCAAACTAACCTCGATCATCCAGAAATCAGACCAGGGAGCGTCTTTTATCATCTGTGGTGGTTCAAACAATATCACCATTAATACTCCAAAATCTATCGTGGAAAAACTTACGAAACTCGGGGAGCAAATTCGGCACCTTAGACCGGGATCGAGGATCTCTTTCGTTGGATTGTTCCCACGTCTTGGAAAACTACATCAAGAGACGGACCGTAATATTGCTCTTACAAACAAGCTACTGCGTCAACAGTGCATTATGTCACACTTTAACTTTGTTTCCATCGACAACGAACTATGCTCAGACCACACAATGTTTTCTAGAGACGGCCTCCGCCTTACAAGAAAGGGAAAAAATGTGGTACAACACACACTTCATCTGGTACACTTTAATCAGGAAAACGAGAATTCTTAATTGGGAACTCTGGTCAAAAATCCCATCTTCCATTTGTTGCTAGTACACTTTCCTACCTTCGTTGTCTTTTGATCAATGCTTGCAGTTTAATATGTAATATGGGGAGATTCTGGGCAACACTGGCTACAAATTGTTACGACATTCTGTTCGTGGTGGAAACTTGGCTTAACGAAAGTGTTACTGATTCTATGATCACTGGAAATTTCCCATATACTGTGATACGTTGTGATCGTGGTTCTAGAGCGGGCGGTATTTTGGTTGTTTATCGCTTAGGCCTAAACATATTAAGTGTGAGTGTCTCTGAGCATACTGAAGCAGTTTGCTTGTTAATGCCTTTACAAAAATTAAATATTATGCTATGCTACATTCCTAACAGTAGAGATGAGCAACTCATAGAAAACACATGCAATTTTTTAAAATCGTGTATGAATCCTCTTTGCTCAAATTTAATAATGGGCGACCTAAATCTCTCGACCATTAATTGGGATCTATTGTATGCTGCCGATAGACGTCATCGTTCTTTTCTTAACGTCGTCATTGAGCTGGGCCTTTACCAGCTCGTCAGGGAACCGACACGAGGAAATAATATCCTTGACATTGTCCTTACTGATAACGACAGGCTAGTCATTGACACCAAAGTGATCGATCATTTGGGAACAAGTGATCACTGTATGGTTTCTTTCAATATCCAAACTTGCTTCCCTGCACACACAGAGGAAGCCTTCACGACTGGTAAGATTGACTTTAACCGTCTCCGACATTCACTCGCGGCTGTTGACTGGCAGGGTCTCCTGGCAGAGGCTGCCTTGAATACTATCCTAGCATGGGATCTGTTTTTCGAAACCCTCCAGAAAGAAGTGAATCAGTGTAGATCCGTTGCACGCCAAACTAAGAAACCTGGTTACTCACTTCCACGAAGTATCTCTAAAATTAGCCATCAAAAATTAAAACTGTGGCATGCCTATAAACGAATGCCAACTATTGAAAAGCTACACTCTTACAATAATTACAGAAAAATTTATGCATCTGCTGTAGCTGATTGGCATAGTAAACAAACATCCACTGCTATTAAAGAGGGGACACTTTCAGCCCTTTTCCGACTTTACCGGGCGAAAACGCGCACTACTAGAGATTTCCCCCCTATCAAAATTGGCGACGAGTATAAAACACTTAACTGCGAAAAGGCAGATATCCTTAACCAACTGTTCGTGTCAAACGGACAAGTAGACAGCAATGATGTTTCCCCATCGCTTGACCAGGATGATGCTGCAAACCCTTTTCTTGAAATCTGTTTCACTCCTCACTCTGTCAAACATACTCTCGACAAAATGAAACCTAGTCAAGCTGTTGGTCCCGAGGGGTTTTCAGCCTATTTCTACAAACAAATCAGTAATGAAATCAGTTATCCCTTATCTGTCATCTTTACATCCTCCTTAAAGGAAGGTATACTTCCACCCGTCTGGAAAACTGCGGTTATCACACCAATTTTTAAGACGGGTGATGCATCTGACCCAAAGAATTACCGTCCAATCGCTCTCACAGTTGTCCCATGCAAGATTATGGAAACACTTATCCGTGATTGTATGCATACTTTTATTGAACATGTTGACTTAATCAAATCTGATCAATTTGGCTTTATGCCAGGCAGGTCAACTACTATGCAACTATTACTTTGCCTCGACAGGTGGACCTCCGCCACAGACATCGGTGTACCATCTGATATCGTATATTTCGATTTCAGCAAGGCATTTGAATCCGTGGTACACTCAAAATTATTATTCAAACTTAAAAACTCTGGCTTCGACGGTAAACTTTTGAGGTGGATTTCATGTTTCATTGGTGGCCGAACACAATGCGTACGAATCTCAAATTCCATTTCCTCTTTGAGGCCTGTCATCAGCGGTGTCCCTCAGGGTTCTGTCTTAGGACCACTTTTGTTTGTGATTTATTTAAACGATCTTACTTGTAACCAGAAAGGTTCTTCCTTGTCTAAATTTGCGGATGATCTTAAATTAGATTCTGCCATTATTAGGGGGGGACTGCACTAATATCTCCTGCGAAATTGGTTCAGTTGCGGATTGGGCAAAAAAATGGCAACTGCCTATTTCAATTCCAAAATGTCAAACTTTACATGTCGGTAGAACAAACTCTAAAATGACTTATATGTTGGAAGAAAATGCACTACCTGATGTAAATTCTGTTAAAGATCTCGGGGTCTGGTTCTGCAGTGATTTAAAGTTTAGTCATCATTGTTCCCAGATAACTGCAACAGCATTTAAACGTTTAACTATTGTGAACCGCTGTTTTTCTGCTTGTAACCTTAGAACGAAAGTTTGGGCTTTCAAAGTTTTTGTGCGCCCAATCCTAGAATATGCGAGCCCGGTTTGGTCGCCGTACTTGCTACAGGACATTGATAAAATTGAGTCTGTGCAGCGGAGGTTCACAAAGTCACTACCAGGTCTGCTAAGTCTCACTTACATTGAGCGTTTACAGTCCGCAAAATTGGAATTACCTGAGCTACGACGCCTTAAAACTGATCTTATTTTGACTTTTAAAATCATCCATGACAAACTCCCTCTTGCACTCCCTTTTTCTGAGCACAATAATATGTGCTTGACACGTGGTCATTCACTTATACTCAAAATTCAGACTGCACACTTAAATTGTCGTTGAAATTTCTTTTCTCATCGTGTGGTTGAGGTCTGGAACTCTCTGCCCGAGTCAACTGTCTCCTCTACCACCGTCGAAAAATTCCGTACCGAATTAAACAACCAAAATCTGTCGAGGTTCATGAAACGAAAACCCTGTTGGTTCTAACGTTAGTTTTATATTACGTATGGGTTATTGCTTTCTGTTCATGTAACATTTGACAATTGGCAATCCAAAAATTGCCATGCCTTGCTGTCTTTTTATAAAGGTTTTTGTTTCGTGCCGCCAAGCATCCAGTGTTGCCCCACTCCCCACACAATTTAAAAAAATTCTTTTAGTATTCGTATGCTGTTCCCTTAGGCTCGCTGTTAGTGACATTTTGTCCTTGCATGTCCTGTTACTCCTGCAACGAATTCGTATTTATTTTTATTATTTATAACTATTGTCATAATTTTATCACCTTTTTATGTATTTGTGTGCAATGTTATGTCCGGAACAATACAGATTGGAACTTTAACTGCTGGTAGTGCATTTAACAGCAGATTAGAATCTATGAAGGACAGAACCCTGATTCCATTCGACACCACAGACTTGAGCTTCAAGAACCATCAAAGACACTCAGTGCTTCAGATATTTCTGACCTTGAACAATCTTCAAATCGCGGTTGGTGTCCTTCTTTTCCCCCCGTTTTTTGGGGGGGGGGGGAGGTAGATTGTCCTAATTACAATACATAATTCCGGCTTTATTTTCTTCTGTACGATGGGTATGCTCAGAATTGTTAGTTTATTAACCACTTGACTGATTGGATGTTCTCTGATGTTTTATAGCGGGTAATACTTTGTATTTGAAGTTATGTAGCACAAGTCGAATTTCGCGTTGAGCTTATGTCCGATGGCTGAGGGTTTTAAATAAATTATATACCATAATTAGTAATTATCAGGACAAACCCAATACCATTGCCTTTTGGACTTAAATGTTAGACTGCCTGAGTGGGGAATCGAACCCATGACCTTCGAAACCAAAGGCTGATGTCTTTCCGTTAATCCATACTGACACAAGTCATAGGTCATGTCAGTATGTATTAATGGTAGGAATCCAGCCTTTGGTTTTGAAGAACATGGATTCGATTACCCGCTCAAGCAATCTGACATTTAAGTCCAAAAGGTAACGAAAATAGGTCTGCATTCACATTTCTTTAACTGTGGTACTTAATTCCGGCTTTATTACCGCTCTTTCGACGAATATGCTCAGTGATATTCCGACCTCTGGCTCCTAGCAAATTTAACAGTGTCCTGCAAGTTTACTTGCATCGTAATACATCCTATCGTTTATCATGTTGGATGGTGACATAGAAAATTCTTCGTGAGCCTATTTCTGAGGTTTTGAGAGTTTAAATAAATTATGGCAATGTAATTAGGTCATGTCACACCTCTCTGCGATCAACAACTTTTGCGTGTTCATTTTTTGAGCTTATGTAGATTTGTACTCTATGGTGCTTCTATGGTTTTCAAGAGAATGACTCTACGACGAAGATTTGTGGTTCTGTGATTGTGCTCTGTAGTGCTTCTATCATGAAAAAATCTTTTCAAGAGAATCACCATCCCTACAAAGAAGATTTGTGCTTCTGTGGTGCTTTTATAGTGTTAAATAAATCTTTTCAATCATGTTTTTAAATACTCTACTCGCATATAATAGCTAAAACATCCATAAAATTCTTAAAATGGTAACAAAAAACTCAAACTAAATTAAACCTAAATTAAAAATTTGTATTTTAACAATTAAATAGAGCAGAAGGTAGGTTAAAATATTAAATAATTTTAATACTTTTCAAAAAAATAGGTGGAGTTGGATTGGCTATAAGGGGCGGTTGGAGGCCAATATTCACGTTAAACCTAAATAAATTTTCAAAAATTAAATGGATTCAAAAAGACCGCGTAAGCATTGGTTGTAAGGTTATAAAACTGTGAAACTTTATCCCCCCGGCATAACGAAAAGGAAAAACAATTTTTTCACTTGTATTTATTGTAGGGGAAAGTTTCCTACACAACAGCAACTACGAAACCATCTTCGCTCGCAGCATCAGTTCAAAAACGAAGAAAGCGCGTGCTTCAAAGATCGGCTGCCCGATTGTTTAAAGGATTGATCCCTGACCCAAATGCAGGCACTTTGGCATCGACAATATGAAATGGTAATACCCAAAAATTTTGGCGATCCTCTATCATTCCTCGTATCATTGCGTGCGGCCAGACATGCTTTGCTGATAGTTTGCCTGGACCAAATGGTCAATTGTAAGGCGCAGTTATGCTTATGCATAGAGTGCTTTAAGGATACAGCATTTTTCGAATCATTTGTTTGGTCCCGATATGCCGAGCTGTATAATCCGAACGATTCAAACAGTTCACGGCTACCCCATTCTTTCTATCTTCCTCCACAGTTGCTTTCTCATGTTCTTTGATTCTCACACAAAACTCGTATGTTAGATGAGGCATTCGAAAAAATCCAGAAGACAATCGACATTTATGCCAGGCAGGGAAGTGGTCGGGCCATATTCCGCATAACCAACTTAATTATCAGAGTGGCCGAGTACCAACCGCTGCAAGCTTCGTCTTATATTCCTCTACCGCACACTCTCAAGCCTAAAGTGGGCGTGATTGTGAACGTAAAAATATAAACGATCAAAACTGCTTTCTGTATTCGGTAATAGCGGTGGGTTGGGGACTGACAAGTGTAAACCCCAAAGACTACGAAGAGTTTGAAGAATCACTCGATGTTAGCACTCTGTCCTAACCGATGAAACTCGGTGAAATCTGTAAATTTGAAAAAGCTAACGATCTTTCAGTCAATGTCATCGGGTTTTAACGAAAAACAGAGACTGCATCCGGTCAGAGTTTCTAAGAATCACGACGGAAAGCCTATCGACCTTCTCTTGTTAACCTCCAAGGACAAGACCCACTACTGTACCATAACGGACGTTGCGGCATTTTTATGTGTTCGAGGTTTGGGTAGTCACGCAAAGTACTATTGTAGAAACCTTTTTGCAGCATTTCGAAAACAATGGATGCTCGCTACCCATCGAAACGAGTGCATCAAGATTAATCTCACGCAAGCGCTCCGATTTAAGATGCCTGGAGAAAATTTTCTCCAATTTCGGCATTTCAACCGACAAAACCTCTTCCCTCGCATCATTTACGCTGACTTTGAGTGTCTCCTTCGACCCATATCCACCGTTCAACTCAGTCCTTCAATGAGCTTGGTTACTAAACTTCATCAGCATGCACCATGAAGTTTTGGTTAGGTTGTGTTAGGTCAAAACGGGGAGATTGTTAATCGAGAATACTACATGGGAGAAGACGCCGTCGAAGTATTTTAGAAATGTATGGCAAAAGAGGCGCAAGCTTACAGTAATCTACTGAAAAATATACAATACCTCAATCTCACCCAAGGCGAGCGAGCTAGTTTCGACGCATCCAACGTATGTCATTATTGCGGAAAACCCTTCCCCATTTTTTGTTTGAAGAGCAACCCTCACGCTAAGGTTAGGGATCACTGCCATATTAGTGGAAAATTTACAGAAACCGCTCACTCACAGTGTAATCTTAGCGCACGAGAACGAAGAACCATACCCGTTGACTAACAAAATTTGGAAGGCTATGACATGCATCTTCTAATTCCTGCAGTGCACATATTCGAGGGAAAAGTCGACATTATCAGTCGGAACGCCGAGCGGTTTCAGAGTATGATGATCACGGGGTTAAAAAGCGGGGTCAGTCTTCGATTTCTGGACAGCTTGAATTTCTTGAACGTTTCCCTAGATACTGCGGTCGCAAACTGCAAAGGCAACGGATTCCCGATTCTCGAGGCGGCTTTGGACTCGGGGTTAATGTCTGCGTGGTTCGTCGAAGGAATGACTAGATAGAGTGCTATAGATCTCCTGACCCAGAAATGTGTTTATCCGTACGAATTCGCGGGCGATATGTCCGTTTTTGATAAGGAAGATCTCCCATCTTGAGGATCATTTTTTTCACAGTTGAGAGAAGAAGAGTTGGCGGGGAAAGAGTACGTGAGACTTCTTAACCTCTGGCTAAAAATGAGAGTTAAAAAATTCGGTTCCTACCGCGAGATTTATCAGATGACCTATGTTTTTCTCCTCGCGGACATTTTTGAAGAATTCCATAAACTGTGTCTCCAAAACAATAAATTGGATCCGTGCTACTACATCTCTAACCCGGGTTTCAGTTGGGCAGCGCTCTTGAGAATGCACGAACCGAAATTGGAACTGTTCACTCACGTCAGTAAACACAATCTAGTATTTTGCAGCATCCGTGGCGGGGTTTCGTTTATATGTAAGAGGTTCTCCTTAGCTAATAATAAATACCTGCCAGGTTTCAACCCTCACAAATCTTCCCTATACATCATATACTTGGACATGAACAACTTGTACGGTTTTGCCATGAGCGCTCCTCTCCCCTACGACGAGTTCCGGTACTTGACGAAGGAAGAAATTAGAGCTTTTGACGTAGATGCCGTGCCAGACGATGCCGCTGTTGGTTACATACTGGAAGTAGACCTAGAGTACCCCAGCGAACTGCACGATGCCCATAACGATTACCCGTTAGCTCCCGAGAATATCGAGATTGGGGAGGATCTTGTTTCCCCCTACGCGAAAAAACTGGCTAAAGACATAGATCATGAGATCAGATCGTCCTCTAAGCTCACTCCAAATCTTCTGCACAAGAAGAAGTACGTTCTCCACTACCGGAATTTGAAATTTTACCTCCGTCACGGATTAGTTCTTTGCCATATCCGAAGGGTCTCGGCTTTCAACCAGAAACCTTGGATGGAAAACTATATAGAATTCAATACTGCTAAAAGACAATTATCAACCTCTCCGTTCGAAAAGGACTACTTCAAACTGCTAAATAATTCGGTTTTTGGTAAGACGTTGGAAAATAAACAGAATTGGTTCTCCGTGAAATTGTGCATGAACGTTAAGAGAGCCATAAAATACACCTCCCAACCTCTCGCAGATTCTTTCAGGATCTTGAACAAAAACTTGGTGCAGATTAACCGCCGAGCTCGAAGCGTTTGCTGTGACCTACCCACGTACTCCGGATTCAGCATCCTAGAACTATCAAAATTGTTCATGCTTCGAGTTCCATTACGAGTACATTCCATTACGAGTACGGTGATCAGGCCAGACTCTCATTTACAGATACCGACAGCCTATGCTACCAGATCGAAACGGAAGATGTGGACGAGGACATGCTTCGGGATCAAGAGCGTTTCAACACGAGTAATTATCCTCGCAATCACAGACTTTTCTCTGATGTGAACAATTTAGTTCTAGGTAAAATGAAGGACGAGATGGAGGGTGTCCCCATCTTAGGATTCGTAGGGTTACGATCGAAAATGTATGCAATAACATCTCTCAAAACAGAATCTAAGAAAAAAGCTAAGGGGATTCAAAAAGCGTTCGTTAAAAAAACACCTGAACTTCGAGGACTACGAACCAGTTTTAAAAACACCGACATCCCCGGTTAAGAGAGTTTGGTCAAAAATTTCCAGCATGGGACACAAAGTTAACACCGTTAAGGTTTCAAAATCCCTCCTATCGGCATATGACGATAAACGTTTTATCTAGATTAACGGTACAGATACGTTAGCTATTGGTCACATCGATTCGGGCACTTGGAAAGAATATGAAGACGATTTCGATTCTGAGGTAGATATTTTGAGCGATGAGGAGGAGGAGGCGAAATTGCTCGTATCGTATCGAATGAGAGAAAATGACGAATTGAGCGATGCAAAAAAAGCTGAGGAGAGGGAAAAAGCGGCGCGGCGAGCCATCCTATTCGAGAATCGTAGGAGAAAGTTGGAAGATTCTGTCATTTGGGAGAATGAGAGAAAAGCTAGGCGGAGAATGTAGGAAAAGGAAAGACGGAGTGCGATGTGTTCTGAGGAGAAAAAAGCTAGATTAGAGAAAAAACTCTTAGTTTGAAAATTAGTCTCGAACGGGAGACTGAAGAGCGGAAGAAAGTTAGACTACAGAAACAAGCTGCTAGAATGAAAACGAGTCGCACGCTGAAAAAACAAAAGAGCTCGTAAAGTCAGATTAACGAAACTTGCCCGCTTAATACCATTAACAAATTATTTTGCTTACCTGGAAAGTATATAAAGAAATTGAATCCCTATTCTTCTTTAAAAATCATGGCGGAACATTATGAAAAAGTAGTTACATTTGTGTGCAAAAATTGTTTGCTAGAATTTACATCGAAAGCAGAAATTCATACACATTTAAAAATGTGCAAAATACACGACATTGGAAAGTTTAAAATCACTCCGATGTATTGTCACGTATGTAGAAAGTATTTTGATCCAAACATGGAACGAATGATCAATCACCACATCATTTGACACGGTCTCATTCTACCCGATGATGAATAATGGTACTGCCCTAACCCTTTTGGGGAAATAAAAGGGAGGGGGGTAATAAGGTAATAAGGGAAAGCCAGGTTATGGCTGTTCGCAGTGTCTAGGGGGGAGGAATTTGGTGGGATGGCCCGGGTTCGGGAAAAGGGTAGGCTCACTAGTAATTTCTAACTTCTAAACAAACCAACTCGCAACAACGTGTTTACAGGTGTTTCCCACATTATTTTAAACATATTTATTAGTATAATATACCATTACATCACAAGTGCTATACGGGGAACGATTCAGAATGTATGACATAATTTACGTAAGCAAGCTAAGACATAGGGTACGAAGCGCTTCAATAATTCGTGATCCAACACAGCAAACACGTGGCGATAATTAGGAGTGAACAGATAATGCAAGTCCAATGAATAAACTCGTGCGGCTAGAGTTTAAATACTTCGTAACGTTGAACACTTAAAGTATCTTCGGGAATCCGACGTCCCACACTATAAACAAAACAAAACCTTGGATTAGAATTTTATACTATGGCACATAAAACCTTTCCAGAACTACCTGGGGTCTACACGGCGAACTTCGGAAATTAAAGCACAGGGCTTTGCAACACTAGCTGAGCACACTACTCAGCGGACTACTACTCTGGCGGACTACTACTATGGCTTCACGAAAGCTAAAGCACAAATTAATTTGCATCCCACGTAGCATAAAATATCACTTCCCTGACTTTAACTCGGACATAGTTTCCTAACTTCGTAACGGAAATTCGACAGCTAGGCTAAAGATTAAAGCGGAAACAAGTGTCTTTACCTGATCAGGGTTGTGCCGAATCTTTAGCTCCTTTGAACACACGTTAAGGGTAATGGGAAGACCGGTGAAAAGCATGACTTGCAGTAAACCGTAATGGCGACGTTCTTCTCCCACAGCATACTAGACCATGAAAAGACAACGTCTTTCCATCACGACGAAGGATTAATGTGACGTCGCAGATGTGTGAGCCAAGTCTAAAACATCCAGCTAGTAAACTCGTAGAACCAAAGTAACGACCTTCCCGTGGAAGCCAGGTCGGGCGAGCGTATAAAAGGCAAGAGATGATTTGCATATTAGTGATTGATCATGACTAAGAATTATGAGATTAAAGATTAAAAGTTAACACTTCATTGTAAAATATTGCATTCAAGTAACGAATTAATAAAATACCTACTAAAGTAGAAAATACATAACAAGCAAACATATTATGTGCAACACGAATTAGTAATTAAACGGACTCTAGATGATACAAGGTGTCATCATGAGTGCAGGTACTGATCATACTCATGCTGACATCACAGCCAGAAACACCAAAGGGTACGATTTAGAGTACAAACCGCAGAAGGGACACCACAGAAGCCCCCCCTCCATTTTTTTTAACAAAGTGTCCTCACTTTGCGTTAGAGAGCACAAAACAGAGAGAGCCTTAAGGATGGTCAAGGTAAAGGTAACTTTAATAAAAAAAAACAAAAAAAAACAACCTGTTTTTCTTCTAAGGGGGAGAAAACACTACATAACTTCCAAAAGTCCACGAAGAGAAAATATAAAAAATTAATATTGGAAAGGAGAAATTAACCAAACAAGTTTAAAACTAAGTAAGCAAAAGCTCTTAAACGATAAGTTAAAGTATATTTTTTGTATGGGAATCTAGTTATCCCTTTCATCCACCATTAAGTTTATTTTATACCAAATTAGAACTTACTAGATAAGCTTATCAAAAAGCAACACTATTAAATTGCATTAACAGAATGAGGAAAAGAACTCCAGACCACACTGCTGTGTACGCCACTTCCACATACAAAAACTCACAAGCAACTTCTCTTCAGAGTTTTAAGTTTTCAGTAATCAAAAAAGTGCGAAGAAAAAAAAATCATTAATCCCTCTTCCTCATAAACAAGGGAAAGAAACCTCACTTCATCTCGATATTTAATGGCGAGATAAAGAAAATCAAAAGCCAACGTCAATTTTCATTGCTTAGCCTTAGAAATGCATAATGATCCAATAGGGCACTAAATGAGATCCATTTCCCAGTATTCCAAAAATATTCTTAATCCTTAACCAGCTAGCTTGCCACAAACAAATTTTTTTTAAAGAGAAAAAAACAAGGTTTATTAAGTATTAAATCACAAAAAAAAATACGTTACCAAATGCATGATGCAACACCAACAAGTCCAAAAAAAAACCTGTCTACTAAACCTAAAGCATCATCATTTCCACACAAAACCAAAGGTGGAGAGATCGCATCGCGGTAAAGATAGCAAACAAGAGGCACTCAAGGGAAAACTGACCACGTGGGGCATGAAAAAGCTAGTTTATGCACTCCTCCACAGATTTTGGACCATTCACCATCATCACCACACCCACATCTGTACACATTTCATGACAACAACAAAAAAACACCGGAAATAGAACTAAACCCATTTATTCATAATAAAGAACAAAAAAGTTTATACCATACTGTGGCCTTGTTCATGCACCCCCTCGGAACAAGTTAAAATCGTACTCTGTTTACGAGTACACACTTAACTTTAACAAACACATTTTTCCTCACGGAACAGAATTAAAACCGAGCTTCCTGTTAAACTCACAAGCAACAAGGACTAACAAAAACATGTTCTCTGCCTCGGAACAAGTGACAACGGAGCCCTCTGTTGAGCGCACATACAACGATGACAGACAATTACAATCCAAACAGCTGCAGAAAAAGTGAATTCAACGCCTCCTCCTTAAAGCCAAACAAACAAAAAAATATGTAATTATATATTCAGACATTTACTGAATATAGGCCTTAAGCTGTGCCATGTAGTAAGTCCCTTTAAGCCTCTTATTAGTCACAGGGTCTTCAAGGCGGTAAGTTAGAGGTGTAACCACTTCATAAACAATGTAAGGTACTCTCCAACATAAAGCCAGCTTAGCTGTAAAGGTATTTACCTTCGAGCTTTTGAAATGAGCTTTAGCTAGAACTTCCGAACCCACCTGAAATCACAGAGGTTTTCTGTTTACATCATCGTCGGCACGATGCTTCTCCTGCTGTTCCCTAAGTGCATCACGAGCTAATGTGATCACGCTGTGTAGACGATTAGACAGCTGAGTGGCCCACGCAGAAGCTTTATTATCAAGATCAGTGTGTAAATTAATATCAAACTGACCCGGAATTCTTAATTCCCGACCACGATGAAGTAGGGCAGGCGAAAATCCTATAGCAGACGAGTCAACAGCCCTGAGACCCATGGCAATCAAAGGAAGTTCGACATCCCACTTCTTTTGATTTTTACCAAGTCTAGCTCACACCAACGATTTAATGGTCCCTATTAAACGTTCACTATGGTTACCTTGGGTCGCATAAAATGACAAAAATTTCTGTTTGATGTCGAAAATCTTTGACAAAGTATGTAGTATTGAATTTAGGAAGGATTTACCATTATCACTTACTAATTTTCGGCAGCTGCCGTACCTGGAGAAGACCTCACGTACTAACACTTCAGCAACAGTGGTTGCTTTCGCGTCATGTAACGCAAAAAACTCAGGGAATTTCGTTGGAGTATCCATTACAACTAAAAGATAGCGGTTGCCCTTGCTACTTTTCGTGAATGAACCAGAAAGGTCTAGGCAGTACACGTCACCTGGTGTTTGAGGAATAGGGGAAGCTCCCATGGTCCCCTTATGTCCCGTATGGTCGTACTTAGCCACCTAACAAGTGTGAAACTTGCGTATGTAAGACGCAACATCGCACACCATCCCAAACCACGTGCAAAATCATTGTAAAAACAAGACAGTTTTAGTGATTCCATGATGAGCCAAAGCACGGTTGTGATGGGCATGAACGATGAGCCTAGCACGCTCAGTGACTGGAATTAAAACTCTTAACTTAGATTCCCCGAGCTTGTTGTTGAACAACCTACCTACCAAACCATTTCTCACTACAGCACCATAAAAAGCCTTTCTAGCTCGTTTCCCTAGAGGTCCAGGAGGAAACTTGGCATCATTAACAATATACTTGTAAACAAGCTTCAAAACCTCGTCAGTCTTTTGAGCATCAAGGATTCGTTTCAGGTCGTCATCACCCAAAACACCAATTGAAAGCAATAAGGTTTGACGAGAAAGACAGTCAGCTACATTAGACGCACCAGCCCTGTATTTAATGTCGAAATCAAAACAAGATAGACGAAGCGCCCATCGTGACAAACGACCAGTTGCGGCTTTAGCAAATTTAAGCCACTCAAATGATTTGTGATCAGTAATTACAGTGAACTTAATTATGCATTTCAGCAGTCCTGCAGCTTCCTAATTCTCCCGAAAAACGCAAGAATGTTTCATGAAAATCTCTTGCAAGTTTGATCTCATGTCAGCAGAAACTTTCGCCTTATCAATAATAGGTTGCCATCTAGCCTTAGTGTCAACAAAATTACACAACGGTTCTTGTGCCAAATTCTCTAAGAATTTATATCTTGGTTGTGGCAAATCTGAATACCACCATGATTTTCCCCAACAACTGATGTCTACTTTGGCTTTCTCCATTAAATCCGTAAATAAAGCACTGCGGTAAGTTTTTAAACACTATAAAAGAATGCTGAACCACCTTGCCTGGTAAAGTGACTTGCAGTGAAGTCCACCCTAAGTCACCATTAGCATGGTATGAACTAAGTCACCATTAGCAGCAACTAACGACATTGGTAAAAGCTTAATCGTCACTTCCTTATCAACTGACAATAAAAAATTCTCCTGAACTAAATAATAAACGCTGCCACTATCCCAAATTGCAGGAGAGACGATTGCAAAGAAATTTATAGGTATAAGTGGTTTTAAACCAATTAAAGGTTGCAAATTAGACCCTAAAATAACAGTGCGTTTTTCCCTATCATCTACAGTCACACTTTCCGCAGACGGGGCAATTATTTTCCTGTAGCGTCGCTTGTAGATGGTGCCACTGGAGCCGGTGCACGACACGTTCTAGAAACGTGCCCCTCTTCCTTACATCTCCAGCAAATTAATCTCCCTCTCCTTCCATTACCACTACCAAGCGTGGGTGAGTCACCTGTTGAGCCAGACTGAGTTGTGGCCACCAACTTGGGGGGAGGGGGGAGAGAGGATTTCACGGACGGTGAGGTCTGAATCTGAGCTAAGTCATGCCGACTACCAACACTACTAGAAATGATTTGCTTAGGCTGAGAAAAAAATAATTAATGTTATCTGATCCCCTTGATTCGTTCATAGCCACCTTCACGTGTCTTTGAACTCTCGACGCAACATCACGCTAAAAATGCGCTACTGATTTAAAATTATGTGTTGACAATATAGCTCTAAGTGAGGGAGCCAAATGAGCTACAGCCACCCTTAATAAGCCGATTTCTCTCAGAGGCACATCAAAGTGGTCATTCAAACGGAGAATGTCGTTACAAAACACATCAACCAGTTCTTCCATTTTGTGTGAACGAAAAAAAATGTTATCAACTAAACTTTCCTGATGGGCTTCGTTAGTAAATTTTTTTCGTAACCCCAACTCAAACTGAGACCAATCGACCAAAAAACCCTCCTCCTCCCACCAATGCAAGCAAACCCAGTCAAGTGTGTGGGAATTCATGTTCTTAAAAACACGTCGGAAGGCATTGACAGAGTCTGTATGACCATCAAACACTCACGCAAAAAATCAGTGGCGGAATGCTCCTCATCACTACCTGAAAATTTCGTTAACTGAACTCTTGGCACCCAACTCCTTGGCAAATCACGAACCTGATTTGTGTGACCTTGCTGCATTTTTAAATGATTTTGCCACAAAAGTTTTGTACTCAATAAGCTTCTCCAACTCCTGTCTTTGCACCATGAAATGATCATTACCCATATTTTCCCCACATGATGGCACCCTTAAATTAAATCCACCTTGATTGCCTGTATACACATGCTTAGATGCTGTTTCCCTTGCTGAGAAATCAGTATCACGTTCGGTAGATCCGAACCTCTGACCCACAACTTTACCCAAACAAGAAACAACACAGTTGGCAAAATCAACACCCATAGCAACTTCGTCATCATGTCTAGGCGGTTGAAGTGGTGGTAATTTATTAGATGGCTGAGAATACGGGGGAGGGTGTTGAATTTCATGAGAAAAATCCTGAGTATTAATTAACGGAGTTTCATTTTGGTGACTGTTACATTATTTTGACTTCCCGACTGAGGGGGTTAGGGGTTCGTTAAATTTGCTCCTCGTGACACCCTTGTCAAATTTACTCCTGCATGAATTGGATCAAAATCATCATCGAACCAAAACGATCCCATGCTCCCTCTGGTTTCACTCAGGTGCAGGATACTCATATCGTCAGTACGCCTAGGCTTTCTAATAGTAATGTTAGAAAAAATCCCGCCTACCTAAAATTCCTTCTGCGGCCTCTATCTCCCTCTGATTATCTCCAACCGTGGTGTCAGAAAGGTTTAAATCGACCGAGAAAGGTGCATCCATGATGAAACCGGAATAAACAAGCAAAAGCACAAGATTACTTATCACAAAGGAGGAGGAAAAAAACTACGCCGTTTACAAAAATTCCACAATGCTCCGTAATTTTACGCACAGAAATCATGGCAAAACCAAAGATACAAAAGACAAAATCAGTACCTTTTTTCCCCTTTTCCTCTCCTATTCTTTGCACCAAACACCAAATTAACACAGAAAAAAAAATCAGTACGCAACAATCCAACAGAACAGTGCAAACCTACAAGAGAGAAAAAAAGTTTATAATAACAAAGGGTATCTGGGACCTTGCAACAGGGACACAATAGACGAGAAACGAACTCAGTGGTTTATTATCCGTAAAATCCCGTAATCCTGTAATTTTTAAAAGTTAAAGATAAAAACTGAGGGGGATCCCTAACACAATTATCGTCTCTAAACACACCTACTTGTGTCAGAGCCTGAAAAGAAAAATCACTGTTACTGTTAACATTAAACAACAATTGACTAACTCAAACAAACAACCTACGTAGTCAACACACCTGGAGAGAAAAAAAAACAAAGATATTGCGTACGAGTTTACATTTAACTAAACACAATTACCAACTCACACTAACTTTGAGACTACACGCCAAGTGTATTTACGTTTCAAACCAAGACACATTTCGCAAAATCGCCAAAATTTTACTCAAAACCAACCTGAATCCTTATAAAATCCCAGATTTAAAAAAAAATCAAGGTTTTTTTTGCTTTGACTAGCCCCCATTGTCCTATTGTCCTAATGCCAGGCCCCCATTGTCCTAACCCTTTTGGGGAAATAAAGGGGAAGGGGGTATGGTAATAAGGGAAAGGCAGGTTATGGCTGTTGGAAGTGTCTGGTGGGAGGGAGGAATTTGGAGGGATGGCCCGGGTTCGGGAAAAGGGTAGGCTCACTAGTAATTTCTAACCTCTAAACAAACCAACTCGCAACAACGTGTTTACGGGTGTTTCCCACATTATTTTAAACATATTTATTAGTATAATATACAATTACGTCACAAGTGCTGCACGGGGAACGATTCAGAATGTATGACATAATTTACGTAAGCAAGCTAAGACATAGGGTACGAAACACTTCAATAATTAGTGATCCAACACAGCAAACACGTGGCGATAATTAGGAATGAAAATGTTTCTGCGTCGGTTTGTGAAGTTGGTTTACGAGTTGATCCATTTCGTTTTTTCTTCTTCCCATTCCGAACTTGAGCTTCGTCCCCATGATTTTTTTAACGATCGCAGCGGCTAATTTTTCTCTCCAAGAGGTCAAAGGATCCTTACGTACTTTTCGAGCTTTAGATATAAGAATTTCATCAGCGACGTGCCGTTCGTTTAAATTTGAGCTTTTTGAGTAGGCGATGTCATGTTCTTTACACGCCTCATCCAGTTTATTTATTCCAGGATCCCCTCTAGCTAATCTCTGATTTAGTTTTGTTCCTGGTCTGCAGTATTGATAACCGGGTAAATGTACTTCTACCGGTAAATGGTCTACGATTTTATTTACGATTCCTTTCCCAGACTTAATGAAGGAAGCTCTTTTCGTTCCGCACACTTCGCAAAAGTAGACTTCCATGCTTCTGTTATTTTTCGATGTAATAATAGTAGGAGGTTCGGACCGGTTAGGTGTGGATCATTTACATTTCACGCAATACTTCATCCAATATCTCTTTTTTTATTATACAAATTTTTTTTATCGTAGACCTAAATTCTGATAAGCATTCTTTTTTTCTCGGGCGGTGATGACTCGTCGTTGTTCCAATTCCGATAAAATTTCTAACATTTCGTTCCTGTGACCGTCGTGACCCGCTTGGGCTGACCCGTACAAAAGTCTCAGTTTTTTGACCAGATCGTTAGGAACGTCGTAATACCTGTAATCCACTCTGATCCCGGGTTTTTTTTTTACCATACCAGTTCCCCTTTTCTTCGTTTTCATATCCTCCCATATAGGACCGATTATCGACGCGTACTTGGCACTACGATTCGACTTAAGTTTTCGAGTGCCCGGATCGTTGTTTTGGTAGATGGCGAGCGTGTTTTATAACAGAGAAGCGTAACTCGCCTTGACTTCGGTAGCATACGACGGCTCCTTCAAATCCTTAAAAACCAGCAAACTCCAAAGTCCTCGTCTTCCCACGTACTGCTTACCACCGACCACTAGTCATCTCGAACATTTTTACGGGTTTATTAGCGATGCTCATTTCTCCAGTTTTCATGTCGTATTGCAGTCCGAAGACAGGATCAGTCTCTTTGGGATTTTGGAAATATTTCATCAGGAAATATTTCGCCGTTTGGCCTATCACTTGGCCAGGTATCAGACTATCCAAAGATCTGAGGGTTGGGAAATTTGGAAGTTCTGGAGGCATCGATACGCGTCTGTTTTGTATTGCCGAAAGTGTGGGGGTGACTTTCAAGCCCGTGCTGATAGATGCGTATTCGGATCGTGTAGCTGGAGTGGGAGTCGAGTATTCGGAAAGATTGCGATCTCGCGCAATCGGATTTGAATGCTCGACGGAAGGTTTAGGCGACTCAAACTTCTCCGTATCGTTCACCGTGGTTTCCCACTCTTCATCATCTTCATCCTCGGATTTAAAAGTTTTTTTTATGGGAGTAATAATTCGTATACGTTTTAGTCGTTTTCTCGATGGAAAACCGGCAATCGCTTTCGCAGGACTCGCTATGGGTGGTGGATTAATAATGGTAGGTTTCAAAGTACTAACGACGGGTTAAAAAAAATCTTGTATAGATTCTTCTTGATCTCGTTCGTCCAAACATTGATTCAAAAATTTTTCCCGTAAAGGTTTTTTGAGATTTACTATTTCACGTTTCTTTTTCATGTTATCTTTTTTTTCTTTCGTTTGTTTTTATCATCGAACGAAAACGTACATTTATAACGTCCCTCGTTTAACGTTTTGTCTATCGATAAAAACCCGTACGGATCGTCCCAACATGTTCTCCATAACGTTTTAAACTTCGGAAATTCCATGTCAGGACCGACGTGATTTTCATACAAATGTTTTAGGTTTAAATTGTCCACGGGAAATAAGATTAATAAATTGGCGTTATCTCCAACCACTTGTTTGGGAATTCTGCTGTAAGACTGACTGCAATAAAAAACGTCGGCGTTAGAATGACGGCCTTGAGCGAAGTAACATTCTATGATTTTTTGTTTGTCTAAAAGAACATCGTCAAAAACCACGAGATTACAAAACTTGGTGTCCAACTCCTCGGGAGGAATTAAATTAAGGAATTTCGGAAAATATAGACTGTAAAGCTCGATATTTCGCTTGACAGAGAGTTTTGCTGTACACGTATAATCTGTCGTAATCCAATCATCCTTCGTTACAGATAAAATTAAACAGTAAGTTTGTCTTCCCACAGTTTGCCGGTCCTATAATCAGGCATCTGATGTTTGAAGGTAGAAATGGGTGATTTTTGGGTTTCTTGATTGGTACGAAGAAATCACAATTTTGAATATCCATTGTTTTTTCTTATTCAGAAATTAAACTCATAAAGTCTTTATCCGAAAACTTTTCATTGGATGTATTAGATTCGACGACTCCGTAATTTAAGTTACACCAAAGTTTTACGGTTCCGGGAGCGTCGTTGCTGATGTACACGGAGTTAATTTTACCACTAACTTCTGACAAGGACATACTTCCGCATGGAGCCAAGTTAAACCACGGTTTTTCTATAATGTTTTTGTTAAGTTTTCCTTTAGTTTTTTGGATGTTGTTGTACACCCATGTTTTGAGACATAGCGGCTTATCCGACTCACCATCTGCCTTTTGACAAAATGGGTAGCAGGTGGAAGCTGGGCGCGAGTAATTGGGGTAACTGAACATCGTCGAATAAACGGGTTTCTGCTCGTTGGTTTCAATTTCTAACTTTTCACAGATGTATCGTTTAAGATTTTTCATCGGCGGTTTGAGATTCGGGGGTCGACGGAGAAATCCATCCCTTTCACCTGGAATCTTTGTTCAAAATGGGAGAACCTATTCCTTTTAAATCCTCGAATTCTACGGAAGGAGATAAGCCGTACTTTACTCCATTTTTTTAATTCGTCGCATTTTCCATCTTAACTTCTAGAGAATTTGATTGCAACAGACTCGACAGATTTCCGTACCAGGTAGAATGAGACATTTTTTAAATTTCTTACTCAGTTTGTTCATATATAAAAAAAAAGAATCGTCAAAATGCCGGTTAATAAATTTGGACAATCTTTGAAATGAACGCAAAGAGATGTGAAAGGAGTTCCGGGTGTAGGATTTATATTAGACCGAACCATGATTACGACATGCAGAATTAGCGACTTACTAAAGTCGGAGCTGCTACAGAACCCGAAGATGTCGTAATTTATTCCCAATTTACCGAATTAGAAAATGACGTAAAAAAAATTTAAAGCCGACGTAGGATTGAAGAAGAATGCGGATGGACATTTTAATGCTGAAAAGAAACGGATTAAAGATCTCGAACTCCCTCACAATCTAAGGATGCAGCCACTAAGGATTACGTTGATTCAAAAACTGTATCGGACATGCGAATGAATCGCTTACTAATCTTGCTGCTGGTATAGTTCCCGAAGATGCGGTGACTTATTCTCGGTTGACAGATGTAAAAAATTTAAAAACTACGTTGGAGGAAAGTGCCGATGGTCAACTCGACGCAAAAGATAGACGAATCAAGGAACTGGCATTCCCTGCACAATCTAAAGATGCGGTGAATAAAGAATATGTTGACGCGAAGCTTCTCGTCAAAAACGAAGTGGAAACCAAACTCGGTTACGCTTTAAGGAAGGTCCCGATGGACTGCTCGATGCAAAAAGTAAGCGAATCAAGGACCTTGCATTACCCACACAATCTAAGGATGCCGTGAATAAAGAATATACCTACACGAAGCTTCTCGGTATAAACGAATTAGAAACCAAACTTGACAATGCCTTGATCATGGACTTTCGCGAAATATTCGACGCAAAAAATAAACGAATTAGTAACCTGGCGAATCCCCAAAGGCCTTTGGAAGCTGTGAATAAAGACATTTTCTTCGAGGTTATTAGAGAAGCCTACGAAATAGACAAACTTCAAACGGCATTGAACGAGGATGAGGATAGGGTACTCGATGCAAAAAATAGACGAATCAAATCTATGCTCCGTCCAACCGCGGAACATGACGTGGATGACATGAAGGGTTACATCGACAGTCGAACGGTTACTTTAAACATAGAAAAAAAAATCCCACCAGACGCGGAGGAAGCCAAGAATCATTTTGAAAATGTCGGTTTTGTGATGGAAAGATATATAAATCCACGTATCGACTGTATAGTTACTTTTTGCGGAACTAGTCCTTACCCAAAAGGTCACTTTTTCACGTGTATCAATAACTATCCTTGCTAATACTACTTATCAACATCTGGCTGGCATATCCTGGGAATGAGTATAACAAGTAGCAGAGACCAAATACCTAGTTTAAACCCTCCAGATATAAAGATACGGTGTTTAATAACTACGTTTTTGGATTTTCGTTTTTGGGTTTACGTTTTTCGAAAAGTGTACCCAAAGACGAAGGATTTCAAGTTTATCTCGATCTTGAGAGACTTCTCCAACCATTAACTCTAAGTATAACGGAAATACCGATCATCGTGAACGAAGGTCACGTGATTTATATAACGGCTGATACGGCAAGCACGAGGATAAACATTACCAGCTAGATATATACCTAACCAAGACTCGCTGTATAACATGGTCAAAGCAGAAACCATATATCAATCCATACGAAGAACAATGGGGATAACCGAGTTAAAGAGCTAACCGTCTTGAAATATCTTCGTAATCATATCCCTTGCACGAGAAACTTAGAAAAAATAAAAAGAAATGACCGCACAATGTTTGATTAAAATTTTGCACCCTATCATAATTGTATTTAACGGGACCCAAATACTCCGAAATGGATGTCGGTGGCTCGAGGATGCCGAAACTGTCGAAATAACAGGGAATATCAGTAACTGTTGAGTAAGCCACCCAATGATTTCCGTTTCCATCGTGAAAATTTTTGAGATTAACGATGCCGCATTCGCCATGAGGATTAGGTTTTAGCGGCAGACGATCCTTGCTAAAAGTACCTCTGTATTTAGGAATTTACAAAACTTTGACCAATCTATTTAAATCGAGATTCGTTAAGGGTTTAGTAAAATAGATCAGACCTTCACTGGCCTTAGAAAGAGCCCTAAGCCACGATTCGCTTTTTTTTTTTACGTTTTAACCCTGAACCCTCCATCTTCTTGTTATGTCTCACCATTTCTTCTAATACCTTAGCGTCGTTCTGGCTCTTTTTAACTGCAGTGGCGATACCAGCGGCACCTCCGGCTAGACCACCTACACCGGCTAAGATGGGTCCCAGCAATGGTAACAATGGTAATAACCCACCTCGTTTCGCAATCTTTTTTCTTTTCATACCGCTCCGTTTTTTTCCGATCTTACTTCTTTTCGTTTTTTGTTTCCCCATCTCTCTTTTTTTTAATAAATCACTTCGACTTTGCCTTTATCCAATTTAAAACTCATTTTCTATCTCCGATCAACAGCGCGTGGCATGTCGTGTTAGCTGGAACCGCATCGTTAAATTTTAACTTTACTTGTACGTCGACTATGCCGGACTGAAGTCTCTCTAACTGCTTTGAACAGTCCAAAACTACTACAGAAGACGTCTTTTTAAACTGCACCGAATCGATACACAAGTCCCTGACATTGTACAAAGCACGTCTAAACTCTTGAGCCATTTTATACACGATCGAGTATTCTCCAGTAGCGTAATTTACGTTCAAGTCCAAGAACGGGTAACGTTCGGAACTTAAAGTTACGTGAGCATCTTGAAGACTGCAGTGATCGAATACGGCTGGATTTTTTGTTTGCGCATCTTTTCTATCAGTCTGCAGACCTAGAATAACCCACCTCGGTTTTTCGACAGCCGAAGTAGTAAGCACGCGCCCTGTGAAACTAGTGCTCTGAGGAAGTTCGCAACTATCGTAATGCCAGTGCCTAAAACCTAAGTCCACGTTCATCCCACCTTCTATATAGTTAAAAAGCCTGAGTTTTTGCTCATCGGATGTGGTTACATGCGGTACGTAACACGAAATGCTACTCAATTCGACTTTTCCAACGGCTGTTGCAGCTGCCCTGAATACAGCATCGTCATTGCTAACCCTAGACAACGTTAGGATATGCTTGGCACCGTACAGCACCTTGTCATAATTTTTGAAAAATCCCATGCAGTGTTTTAAGGAATGGCGAACGAAAAGCTTCCTTTAGGAGTCGTCTCCTTCACGATGATGGAATGCCGTAATTTGAATCCGATGTTATCGTTCAAACTGGCATCGGAAGATTCTGCCGCATCTAGTGCCCAGCAGTTCCCCAGCAACGACACTTGATCGGTCGAACCGTACGTAAGGAGACCTTTCATGAGAGTCCCATAACCGGGGTAATTTAACTCGTCCACTAGCTTATCCCCCAAGTGATATTTAATGGTGGAAAACAGGTACATGGAATCATTATTGATGAGAGACACTACGTCTGCATCGGCAAAACTAGAACCGTCGATGTTCAGTAACCTGCCTTTAATCAGAAGATGACTATTCGTGACGTGGAGGAACAAATCCTGGTTTTCAATTACGATTCTAATTTTCGAATTGACGTTGTTTAGATTGGTTCCTACTATCGGATTATATTCATGAAATGCGTAGCTCTCCACGGGAGAATCCTGTTGTAACGATTCGTTTATATCGAGGTAACTCATCTTCTCGCTCTCGTTATAAATTTGATGAATACTGCGTTTTTTGCCCTTAATTGATTATTATCTACGGCGAATCCTTTTCCAATTATTTTTTTTTAATACTAACATTCTTTTTTTTACATGTACAAAATTATTTTTTAAACCAAAGATGAAGTCTGACGGTAAGGGTTACCCCATTTAAATTTATCATTTTGTTATCTTCAGAAGTTAACCAAGTACGAATATTACAAATCTTGTCGGTAGTTACGGGAAGGTAAATTAAATTTTGAGGGTAATTATCATCTTATAACCCGGTGGCACTCCCGGATAAAAAGCGTATATGCAAGGTTGAGTGTCGTCATTCACGTAGGAAGACCCGATTATGTTGGTATGAACGAAAATTGTATTGAGCCCCATTATATCCACGGAATTTTGACTTTGCTGAGTTTTGGTATAAGTTCCCTGAAGGAACCCTAGAACAGATCCTAAATTATTATCTCCCAGAAACAAAACGCCGTAGAGTGGATTATTTATAACCAAATTTGTTTTTAAAGTATTGTGGTTCGGTTCTAAAACGATCGCATTTTTTTCGTGACCACTTCCTTCCAACATAGACTGTATAAAATTATTCAAGTCCGAAATTTCGTAAGCACCTGGAATAACCTGCACCTTGATCCAGTTCGCTCCACCGTCGATGGTGTATGAAAATTTGTTGTTGTCAGCGTGTACGTTGAAAATGCTGTAGTACGTATCCAATGAAACAAGTGCCATTTCATACTCTTTTTTAGGGTTTAGATATATCGGCGTTTTCAAGTTACAGCTTAGTTCAGCACCTACGCCTGTTAGAATGATTGAACTTGAATCCATGACTTATCTTTTTTTTAATAATATTTATATACATTTTTAAGGGGAGGTTCACCCTGAAACATACCTCTCCTGTTTTTTTCCCTGGGTTTTGTATTATCTGGGTTTTCTGATGTGACGGGACAGCCCAATCGTCTTTTTAGACTACTATCCACATGTTTAGCACTGCTCTACATTCTTGATGACTGGACATCTTCTTTAGATATTGGGACACCTGTGGACACAGTTTTCATTGACTTTCAAAAGGCCTTTGAGTCAGCGTGTCATATTAAACTTTTGTATAAGCATAGTTTTGATAACAAACTGATTTCTTGGATTGTGGATTTCATTCAGGATCACAGTCAATGCGTTGTTGGAAACTCATCTTTGGACTTTAACCCTGTAAAGAGCGGTGTACCACAAGGTTCAGTTCTTGGCCCATTGCTGTTTATTATCTTTCTTAATGATCTTGTGCCGAACTGTGATTCCGTTTCACAGTGCAAGTTTGCAGATGATGTGGAGATGAATCACCGGGTCTCTGACTAAGGTGACTTTATTCGTTTGTCAGGCTCTGTGACTGAACTCTTAGATTGGTCAAAGCAGTAGCAATTACTGGTCGCTTAACAAAAATGTGGAACTCCAAATATTGCTCATCATACTGATTCAGGGTTAATGCCCTCCATCCAAATCATTAAAGACCTTGGCATATGGTTCACATGCAATTTGAAGTCTACAGCTCACTGTGATTCTGTAATAAAATCTGCTAAACAGCGAGCTGCCATTTTTCGTCCATGTTTTTCCCTGGTGACGTAAATACACTTGTTTGGGCTTTTAAAGAGTTTGTTCGCCCAGTTTTGGAGTATGCAAGTCCTGTTTGGTCTCTGCACCTTGTTGCGGATATTGATAAAGTTGATTCTGTTTAAATTCACTAAGGGGATTCACTGAGGCTTACAGGAACTTCGTGACAAATCCGTTGCTGACACCCTCAGGTTTATCAAATTGGAAACCTTAGAACTGTGCAGGTTACATGCTGATCTCTGTTTAACATACATTCTTGTCAATGGTCTTGTGGATGTGGGGGGGGGGGGGGCAAACCGTCCTTCATTCGTAGATCAAGTAGCCGTGCTAGAAGTCATCCATTTAAATTGGTTGTTCCCCATTGTAAAAGTGACTGCCGAAATTTTTTCTTTACCGTGTGTGTTATTAGTGTGTGGAATGCCCTGCCCGAGAGTGTTGTGTTGGCTCAATCTCTTTCTGTCTTCCGTATGCGTCTTAAGCATTGTAACTTGACAAACTTCCTTCGGAGGGGCTCTTCTTAATTAATTCTACTTTCTTTTCTGTACATTGCTCTGGCATTGTGTCAGTGGTCTCCGGACCCTGCTCTGTCAGTATTGTCCTTCTCGGTCATTATTGTTGATTATTATTATCATTATTGTTATTATACCGGAGGCGCGTATTCAAGAATTGGGCGAACAAATGCCCACCCCAATCTTGAATGCCCACCCCACTGTCGAATTGTCACCCGAGGAAAAACATCTCCTGACTACAGCTGCTTGCTGACAAGCAGAAGTGCAAACCTTACTACAGTGAATACTAGATTTCAGCTTTCTAGTAAACGAAATGCCGATATCGCACACCACCTCTGTAGCAGGCAGTAAATGATGATCTAGGGAATATTAGTTGCAATTGTTTCGAATGCCCACATGGAAGGTGTGGCACTTCTGAGCTGAGAGTGGAAGCTGCCAGGTGGTCGACCACTCAACCACCGTTCGGACAAGAGAATCCAACTCAAGAGAACAGGAATCAGAAAAATTTTCAGTGCTAATTTTTAGATCGTCAGCAAATTTGTACCCATGCGTATTAATAGTAGGAAATTTTAGGTCATTTAAATATACCAAAAACAGAAGCGGCCCCTGCGGGATCCCACATGGTACGGGATCCAAGGAAGAGTGAACACTTTCAACAATCATGTGCTGAGTGCTGCACGTCACAAAAGCCGCAAGCCAATTTTTTAAATCCCCTGCTATACCACACCGGCTAGCTTCAGAAGTAGTTTGCGGTGAACAACTGACTTGAAAAACCTTTTTAAAGTCGAAGTAGATGTCAGATGAGACACCAATGTCGAGTGCACTGGTTCATCGATCGAGGACGGCCAGTAACTGGTATGTCGACGATCTGGAAGGAAGAAATTCATACAGTGTGTTCACCAAGAAAGTCAAGTAGGCCATCACGAATAATGGGCTGTGCAACCTTACATGCTGCGCAAGTTAGGGCGATCGGCCTATAATTCGCAGGGTCAGAAGGAGATCCTTTCTTAAAGACAGGAACAACATGAGCTGTGCTCCACATATCTGGGAGTTCCCCCTGATCAAAAGAACCAGCAAAAAGCCTGGATAGTGGGTACGAAATTACTTTTACCAATTCTTTGAGCATGAAAGCAGATAAACCATCTGGTCCACAGGATTTGCTTGGTTTAAGTCCCTTTACGATGTCAACTGGAAAAAGACAATTTGATTTAGGGAGACTGAACAGTTAAGCACTTGATGCTCAGGAACCAAACAGTTGCCATCATCAATAATTGTGTTTGAAGCAAAGATTTCGCTGAAAACTTCAGATTTAGCAAGCTTTGCTGTAATGAGAGAATCCCCTATACGTAACGGCCGCAGTGACGTTGAATTACATTTTCTATTTAGTTTAAATAAGGCAGCCAGGGTTCCCTCTCTAATGGCTTTCATTTCCCGTGCCCTGTACCAGGCCTCCATCAAATTTAAATACTCCTTACGTACAGTATTATTGGAAAGAAGCGATAAATGGCGTCGGTCCAACCCATATTGATGCCATCTGTAAGTTTTAATCTACAGATTTTCGAAAAGTGCTTTAGAAACATTTCTTTACTAACCTCTCATTGACCCCAAGTGTCACAAGACTGCAATATGACCTGAGAAAATTTGGTGGAAACAATTCTAGGCTTGATTAATATCCGAGTGCGCATCAAAGATCAACTTGTCCCACTCAACGTCAACAAGTGATCCACGTAGACCATCAAAGTCAACCATTCTCCTAATGGATTCACCTTGGTGGCAAAATTCAAGAAAAAGTTCACCACACAATGGGCTGTTATCGAAGTGATCTCCCACCATAAGATTGAAGACCAAGCGGTCATCGTAGCTAAATATAAGATCTAGTATATTGTTACCCCGTGTAGTCTTGTCAATCAATTGGTCAAGGCCAAGAGGTGTCAACAACTCCAAAAAGAAGTATACGATTTGAGTGGCCAGGATTAAAAGTACTAACAATAAACTCTGCAAGGTTTAGAATTTCACCATTCACGTAACTATTTGGTAAATAACACAAAATGAACGTGATATTGTGGGTGGGCAACTCAATGGCAATACCCTCTGTCGAGCTGGATGACTCCGTAACCACCAAAGGGATCCCGATTCTATGGACTTCCAGGAGACCCCCTCTGCTGCTACCCCTATCACGTCGTATTATATTATACAATCAACTATCAACAAGCATAGGGTTAGCCAGGACTGCCACAAAAATTATATTAAAGGTATTCCGTTTCACTAGTTCTTTGAAGCACCCAATATTACGGACAATGTTTCTAGCATTCAATAAAGTACAGGCTAGGTTACAGTCATTGTTGCTTAACATAGGGCTTAAAATGGGGATATCCCCAATTATGCAAGATGATTTTCCAGAGGTGCATGAATCTTAATAAGTTCCAACTGCAGCAGACGTTTACCCTTGGCAGTAAGATGGGTACAGTCTCGAGCTATGGGTGTATGATCATCCAAGATCACCTTGTCAATGGATACAAAAAAAATTCTTTTTCAACGCAAAATTTTCGTAGCAGGGCATTCGCATGAACAATCTTCTGATCGATGAGTGTATTTGCAGCCTCCACTCTTGGCATCAAACCGATGATGGTAAAGCTGTTAAGGGAAATTTTATTCGTTATTAGCCTCCAGACATTTCTACGTTTTCAAGGACTCGCACGAACCCCGAATTACCTGTAGACCTGTGCTAAGCACACTACGACGATTAGTTTTTAAACAGGGTGGCGTTCTACCTGGAAAATAGTGAAAATTTAGGGAATTTATGGAGTCTGGAAAAATTAGGAAATTTGATAAACATATACTGAAATTTGGGGAATTTAACTATTTTTCGGAACGTATTTTCCCTCTATAAAAATTATCTAATTCGTATTTCGTTTTTTACTTCTAAAACCTTCACTTTATTTTAGCTAAAACTTTCTTTGTTTTATTTCCAACAAAGCAAACACTCCTTTGGAAGTATTATAGGCCGTTAATCTGTTAAGCGTGTATCTAGTTTTATTCAGATTACGGCATTCCTACTCTTTACCGGTCCCGCAGTTACAGCAGTGCATTTTTTTTATTTAGCAAAGCGGTGCAATGTAGTTATTGAAATTTGAGTAAAATGCGAAAAAAAAATGTAGTCCTGTACGGCATAAGCTTTCGACCGAACAAAACATCAGGGGAATATATCAGAACTAGTTGTGCCCGTGCGCACCCACCCTACCCACCACCCGCATATCCCTTCTCCCCCTTCTCCTGCCGTACCCCTTGCACCCCGTTCCTGCACTCCCATAGTGTGGGCTCTGAATATCTCTCCGCCTCCTCTGGCACCTCAGGTGTTTGGTCTTTGGTTTTAAATTTATCAAACCGAAAACCGAACATGTGAATGGCTCCCACATATGCTCTCTCTCCCCCCCCCCCCAAAATTACTTTAACCCCAAATCCCCACACTCCTGCCCCCTCCCGGATTTGCATACGTGTCCCCCTACACACGCTTGCCCTCCTCCCCCTCCCGAAAACGTTGCCCCGTGACATTCTCCAGAAAAGTAGCTGGCGTTTGTTTGGCTGAAGGCTAAAAAAAATCCTATCACTGAGAAATCCAGCATTCAGTAAGCAAGTAATCCCATGTTTAAGTTAATCCTTTGAAACAATTCACTACACTAGCGCGCATTGCCCGCCACACACACTTCGCCTGGCACCCTCTCCCGCATCCCCCGAAAACGCTGCCCCGTGACATGTCCCCTTTGGCGCATGGAAAAGTAGCATGCGTATGTTTGACTGAAAGCTAAAAAAAAGCCCTGAGAAATCCAGCATTCAGTGAGCAAGTAACCCTATGTTTAAGTTAATCCTTTGAAACAATTCACCTCGGTACCGTGCATGGCAACATTGTTGTAAGCAACGATTGTTGCCGTCCACTTAAAAACAATTCAGGGTAAAGGGTCATAGTGGAGTTTGGGGTAACGAGCAAGCGGATGGGTTAGCTCGGGACGCGTTGTCTACGGACTGCCCGGAAATAAGTCCAGTGCTTTCTGCCAAGATGCGCAAGCCGCTTGTCCGGCGTTGGGCTTTGAGAATGTGGCAAGTTGACTGGGATTCGTTGCCGGTGTGCAGGCGGTTTCATGAGGTGAACCCGGAGTGTTGTGTCAAATCCAATGTGGATAGATTAGGGTATGGTGATGCGAGAACGCTCTCAAGATTACGGATTGGCCACTCGCTCCTGCGTGCCCATGTGCATAATTTTGGGTGGGTCAGTTCTCCAGTCTGTCGGTTCTGTCTTGTTGAGGAGACACCGGAACATGTCCTGCTCCTGTGTCCACAGTATGCGCAGTGGCGTGTGTTGTTGGAGCCCTGGACTCGCGAGCTTCCGCTGTTGCATGACTTGCTTTCGCAGTCCATGGGTCACAATCCAGTAGCGAAGTTGCGGGCAGTTGCGAGATTCTGCAGGCGTATAGGGATAGAGATTTGATGGGTGTGCTCCTGATCTAGGTCTAGCGTCTGGTAGTGTGCTCTAGTGCGTTGGTGCGTGTGGTCCGGACTTGGTTGTAGTGGAGGTAGTTGTTGGACTATTTTGTCTTGTGCAGATCTTGTGTGTAGTATTTTGTGTTGGGGCGTACAGCATTTAGGTACGGCCTCAAATAAAATAGTGATCGAAAACAATTCAACTCCTTTCTGGTTATAACCCGAACTTGTTTTCCAAGGCCGTCAATAGACGGTGACATGGCAGGTTTGGTAAGTGGCGCCATCAGTTCGAAGACGTTGGAAAAGTGTCCCAAACTGAATTTGAAGGCGAATCCCGTCAACAGATGGCACTACAGGGTGGGGTACTTGATGTACGACGGAGTGGCGTGGCCGGTGACTTGGCCGCCTGCTCCGTACTGTATATGTAGATTCCTCTGGAAAACCTGGAAAAATCAGGGAATTTCATCATGAGGTTTTGAACGCCACCATTTTCCACCGATGTCGTTTAGGCAAGTGGATGTAGCAATCATTAGCTGACCTATCGTGTGAAAAAGTAAAAATGATAAAACATTTGAATGCAGCAGGAAGATTTCACGTGGACTAAACAGCACAGCAACACTGCAGTATTTGAAACCTTACAGAAAAGTTTATTTGTGTTCCTTTGCTGTTTTGACTTAGGATCAGATGGTTTTCCATTTAATACTGTTGCGTTTGTAATGCTATTGTTACCTGTTTGATTTTTTAAAATTTTGTTGGCCTCCCATAAAACGTTTTTGCTACTAGTATGCTCTCACCTGAAACCTTTTTTTTTTTCTTGTTAGCCTGTATTTTGACATATATTCGTCATTTGCTTTACTGAATTCCCTTACGGAAACTAGTAATTACTTGTTAATAAATTCATATTCAAGAAGAGTTAAATTGTAATACGATTACAATAATATAAGTCTTCCCTTACTGGGCAGTCAGCAGCAGATAGGTGACCGACATTGCAGAACAGTGTTACATAACTGCTACTGTATTAACCACAGATGTACGTAGCTAAAGTAGTTTCATCATTTGGACTGGAGCTATCAAAACTTTGAAATGGTTTAGGTTCTTGTTTAAAGCTGTGAATCTAAAACGCTGAAGTAAATTAAATCAAAGCTAACAGCGTATCGGTAATGAACGTGCAGTGTTGACTTAAAATTAAGCTGCTCTCACCCACAGAGATCTCTAGACAGACTGTTTCGTCCTTGTTTGGGCTCGTCAGTAGAGAATACTCTGTGGATGAAAGCATAGATACATTGCTGGTGGTAAATTAACAAGCTCAAAGCCGTACTGGCTTCAGCAAGCTATCTTGATATTACGTGATCAACTGCCGTTAATAGGCATAGGCTTTTCACCTTGCTGAAGCCAGTCCGGTTTTGAGCTTGTTAGCATGCAGAGTTTGACAAACCTTAATTACTCTGAACTTTGAAATCTAATCAGTACAATGAGGTAGTGAGGCAGTGTTAAAGTACTGTATTATACAAAAACAGTAGTCAGGCAGCGGAACACTCTCTACAACACTAGAAGTTTGTATCAACATCCCAAGTTCATAATAAAGATCTCTGTTTCCCATGTTGCTCCATCTCCCATAGTTGAGCGCAAAATGTTGTGTACCTCTTTACCAAAGGAAATAACCAGCAACACAAATTTCTAAACAGTCTCTACAATAGCATTTTTGCTACAGTGAAGCTGACGCCATAATAAAACCTTTTACCAGCCGGCCAGAAGTTGAAAGGTCAACAGTTCACCTCAAAACAAGCTTCACTGGCGTAACTAGAGGTTACTGGCCAATAAATACTTCTTTTAAAACAATGATTCACTATTCCTAGTTCGTTCCAATGCTTCTTGGTGGTATCCGCTGCAAAATTTTATGCCAAACAAGTGTAAAGCACAGCTATTCATAACATGCCAATGATCCTTTTGCATCACAAGTTGTCAAAATGGCTGGTAAATAGCATATCACAGATTGAAAAGTCTGCCGATTTTGCAACAGCTAACGCTGTCTAGTATTACCTAGCACTTGCATGCATCAAACGAAGGAATGCTCGCCATTTCATTTCTTTTTGAGGCTGATGACTGGATATCTTACTTCAGCTAATAATTATCGACCCATTGCTCTTGCCACCACCTTCCCCAAACTTTGTAACGAGTTGTCGCATTTTCCTTAAGCGATTTCTTGCCCACGGACGATAGGCAGTTTGCTTTCAAACCAAAGCATGGTACTGATCAGCCAATCTTTATTCTTAAAGAGACGGTAAGTCTTGTTAGACTCGGGAAAACCTACGATCAAGTTAATCACAGTACACTATGCCATATCCTGATCAAACGTGGATTCACCAGGTAGTGTGTGGGTACTCTGTGGCAGTGGCTACGATAGCAGCAGATGCTTGTGAGGAGCTCGTCCTTGTCACGGCAGGTCAGAGTTTCGACTGGTGTTCGTCAGCGAGGAGTATTATCTTCAATATTGTTGAACATCTACATCGATGAACTACTCACAGAACTCCAGGCCGTCGATGATGGAATTCTCTTTGGTGGACTTACAATCAACCACCTGTGCTACACAAACAACCTGGCTCTTCTCTTCCCCTCAGCTAAAGGCTTACTACTTTTGGTAGACTGTTGAGTCAACGTAGGAATGTCCCTACATCTCAAATTCAACCTAACCAAATCCGGCTGCCTTTTCTTCTCTGCACGCAGTGGCTTTCTAAGAAACCTGGAGCCCCCTACAGTTCTTTAAATGGTATATGTTCAGCAAGTGAAATACCTAGGCACGGTAATTTTGGCGGATCTAAGAAATGACAGCGATATTCTCAATCAGCGAAGAAATACCTGTGTTAGGGTAAACACCATTCGTAGGTGGTTTTGTGGTTGTAGCCAGGAAGTTGTGGTCACTGCATACACTGCTTATATGTCGCAGATCTACCGCCTGCATCTCTGGACAAACCATTCAATCCAGTGTTTGAACAGCCTCAGAGTGTGCTGGCCTGCGATTCTCACTTGGCTAGCTCATCTGAAGCAGTGCTAGTATGTTGTTTGTAACCATGGGTGTCCCTAGTTTTGGGGATGTCCGTAGACAGAGGAAATATGCATTCCTAAGCAGACTACTCCTCGGGCAATCATATTGTGAAGGCAGTTGTGGGTCAAGTCTCCCTATTGTCACGGATACCCTGTCCTCTATGTGGAGATTGCTTCAGTGGCGGCCATGAAAGTGATTCCTGTCTTCTTGTCTGTTTTTGTTATACTTTCGTGTTTGATTGTATTAGTTTTTGGCAGAGCGAGCGAGCGAAGCATAGGCCATAACCAACACGAAATTGCAAAATGTTGGTCCGTCCGTTGGTTGGACAATTTTAGTCTGGGTGGAGCCCAAACGAAAGATCGGATTGGAATGAAATTTGGTACAACGTTTCATACCCTAATTAGTATTGCTGAGCCAAAATTTGCCGTTAATGGAACAATTATTATGGTAGAAATTTTAAAATTTTCGAATTTATTTCTAACACTCACCATTGTAAATTTCGAATCCTGAATAGTTAAGGAATTCCGACGAAGCATACACCATGCTAATGGTAGTCAAGTGAACTGTGAAAAACACGGCAAATTAAATTTTGGTTGCTTCTTTCTAGCTAATAATCCTTTTCGACGTAACTTAATGAAATAGTATCATTTGACCGTTGCATTTAACCACTACAGGAACAAATGCAACCATAAAAAGCAAAAGGAATCCATCAACGACACACGTTAGTTACATTTGAAAAAAAGAATGCTTGGAGATTATTCAATTCAACAAGGCAACGAAGTGGCGTCTACACTAGAGATGGGAATCCCGAATATGAAACCTGAAATTGTCGTATCAAGGCCAAGTGGTATTATAAAAGCATAGGTGACAGCAGACGAAAGACGAAAGCACCAAACACGAAACAATAATATGGCTGCCTCTCTCAGTTTATGGATTCCGTGGTTGCCATGGTAACGTGAAGACTCAAAACCAAAAACCGTGTTGCATCGCATGAAGGATTAGGCCTAATCTCGAACCATTGTTGTAAGCTGCTACTTACGAAATTAAGTCAGAGATAAATATTAGGCCTAAATGCTAAAAATTAGGCCTAAAACTAGGTCTAAAAGCTAATACATTTTTAACCTAAATTGTGATGGTTATTTCTTTTAGATTATATAATAGAGCTCGATGTTGCAGTGCGTGATAGAGGTCTGTGGCTCAACAATCGTTGGTGGCAGTGTCAAGTCTTATATCAAAGCAGTATTGTGAAACTTCTGAATCTGCTGACTGTTGTTAAAAACTATCGTACAGATGATTGTTTGGCTTGCAGTTAAACGAATTATTATTAATATTTTAATATTCAGACTCAGCGCCGTTTTGTGGTTGCCGCTGGGGTTGACCCTATGCATAAGGCCCTTGGTGTTTCGCCACACTCCTCGTTTGATATAGGTCCCCTGCACAGGACATTAGGTTTTTGTAGGGCGACGCAGCGATTTACCTAGGGACCCAGGGTATCTCGTGCTCTCTTGTTCCCCGGCTGGCCGGTTGCAGTGTGAAGTGTATAGACTGATTGTAACTTTAGGTCTTTAGTCTTAAGTAGTTTTAAGTAGTTTTAGAGAGAGCTCATGGTGTTTTAGGCCGTTACGCTCTGTAAATAAAATAAAATATGCAGACTCCATTTTGCACAGCAGTTTCTGTAAACAATGTAAGAATTATTGTCAGAGGAAGCTCAAACTGCAGTGGCCAAACGTGCTGTCTTATTTTTACTCGCGGGGATGACCCGCATCTTTAGTGTTGGCTGTGAAAAGAGACTACAAATAACTAAACAAAAACTAAGTGCTGGAGCAAACGAAAGCTTGTTAATGTAAATTTGACACGTAGCATAGGCCTATATTAAAAAAAAAATCTAAAATAAGAAAAAGGTCAGCAAAGAGCAGCAGTACGTCACACAAAAAGGCATTCAGCCCAACTTAGCCCATTAAGTATTGCACCAGATTTTTAAGGGGCACTAACAAATGTGGTATCGTCATAAAAATAAAAAATAAATATAAGTTTGAAATGAAGATCCATTCGCTCCGCCTACAATAGGCCCAAAGCCTGTTTCCTAGTATTTGTAACGATTCTAATAGGGATCCTTGCTGATCTGAAATAAAGCTAAGTTAAAAGTTACAGTTTAACGAAACAAACAAACCACGAGCTCCCTTAATTATTTCATGATA